>VZRH01003847.1:418637-460257 GCA_013397555.1 Urocynchramus pylzowi
TGTGGGGCGGGTGGGGGTGTAGTTATACTTCACCTATAATAATAGATTTTTAAGGTATTTTGTTTTAATTTTTATAGGATGTGTGGTTGTCACGCCCTGTAGGGCTGATAAAATGTTGAGTTGTTTTTGGGAGTATGTTCCCCCCATGTTTTTAATTTTGACTTTTCTTATTGAAAGTTGAATTATTGTGAGGTCGGTCCTGAGGTTGTCTTGGTTACTGGTTAGTAGGTTACAGGTGAGGATTCTTAGGTGTGCTTTTGGTTTGTGCTGTGCTCTTGTTTGGGCTGTGTTTGAGGTGATTTGTCTCAGTGAAGGTTAGGTTGATCTTCTTAGGATTTTTTTCTTTGAGTATGCCTCTTCTCGGGTTGGTATTTAGGGTTTGGTGTCTTGGTTGTTTGTTAACGGCTCACCTCTGGGGGGCCCACCCAGGGACGCCAGTTCTTGGGATTTCTTTTGCTTAAGATGACTTTGAGGTGTGGTAAAAGTTTCTTTTCCCCAACCCAGCTGTTGAAGAAGGAGTTAGAAGTCTTTGGTTGTTGTTTTTAAAGTTGTTTATTATTTCTTATCTAAAACATTTTCTGTTTGAGTTGTTGAGGTTTGTTTAGTAGATTAGTTTGAAGTATACTGCCCTCCCATGGGGTTGGTGTTGTTTTTTATATTATAAACTATGCATTTGATATTTATAGTTATGTTTTAATCTTTATCACTTATGTTAGACAGTGACTTCCTACTTTGAACTAATTTAGAAAAATGGAAATTTCTTATTTCTTAGAAAGAAGAAATAAGGAGGATAGGGCACACTTTAATTTCTCTATCTTGGAATTTTAAATTTTTATGTATAAAACACTAAATTTTTTTTACCTTATAATTACTATTATTATGTTGTTTAAATTTTTGTGATTTCTAATTCTTTCTATAAAGGTGGTAATTTGCTTAATGGGTTAAACTTAAAACTATAGGGGGTTTTGGTTGTATGTTAGGGTTTTTGACCCCCCTGCTAGGGTTTCAAAGCCTCCTGGCTGGGATTTGGATCATCCAGGACCATCACAGAGACGTCTTGGGTTCTGACAAAGACTGAAATTCTATTGCATGAAATTTTGTTGACAGTCTCATACACACAAAAGAGCTGGAACCTTTAGTTCTCTGTGACATTCCCTGCCACTTGAGCTAACAGTGAGGCTGGTGAGAAATGCTGGCTTCCACCCCTAGCATGGCCCAAGACATAAAGCTCACACCAGGTGTGTAGGATTCTCTGCAGAAAGCAGAGACAGAATGTGTCTGAAGTTTGGGGTTCTGCTCCAGACACAAAGAGGAGTTTATTGCTGCATATCTACGGGCAATGATTGCAGTCTGCCCTTTGTTCCACTTTCTCCCTGTTTGCTCTTGCTTCCAGTCCTATCCAGAATCATTTTTGACCACATCTCAGGTCTAGACACCCTCCCCAGGGTCCTTTATTTTACTGCCCTAGCTCCACTGTCTTACTTTCATGCCTGATTTTAGGTCCAAGCAGAAATCCTGTTTACTCTGAATTTCCTCTTTCCCTGCCCCTTTTTTACCAGTCAGCTGCCTTACCCTTTTTACCCCCTAGACTGCTTTTTCTGAGGCAGTAACATGACAGCAGCTTGCAGCAGAAATTGTGAGAAAACTCCTGGCTGACTGGCTCTGCAGTGAAGCATGCCCAATGTAGAACATTGACCCCATCTGGCTGCAAAATATCTAATAACCGCCACATGCCATTATATTTTTGAGGTATATTATCTTCATTAAATTTGGGCTTATACTCATGAACATGGCAAAGGTTGGTGAATATAACCATCCAAAAAAATGGTTTAAAAAATCAGAGAAAAATGGAAAAAAATCAGAGAAGCTCTAAACAGGTTACTCACAGCTTTAGTAACTGACAAGAAGCGGTCATAGCTGATAAGAACAATGTTAAATACTGAAGCTGTGCAGAGGAGATAGTCCATAACCAGCCAGAGCTTGCAGATACCTCTTCCCAAGTGCCATTTCCCCGTCAGGCTGTAAGGGATGTAGAGGGGCATGCAGAACACACCTGCAGACAGCAACCATAAAAACACCATGAGGTTCATAGGGATTGCAAACTCCTGGAAGCAGAGAGACACGTTGTTTTGGTATTTAGTTTAAAAAAATCAACAATTCTATTAAGGTGAATATGTAATTTATATACATAAATTCCTAAATTCTCATGAAATCTGATGGTGACTTTCAATGTCTTAGATCTGAGTGTGATTTGTGTATGCAGATTGTTGAGAATAAGCTGAAAGCAATTCAGCAAATAAGGATTTACTGAAGAAGAAAATCCAAGTCTACCAACTTAGACTCTCTAAAGATATAAAATTAGTGCTGCAGCATATATGCACTGTGGTGCATTCTGATAGGTAACTTCGTCATTTTATTTCCTCTATTCTTTCATCTGTATTAGAATTTTCCCTCAAACTCATCTGCAGATGTTGCTAATGGCAGTTATTGTAAAATTGGTCAGCATTTGTAAACAGATGACCATGTATTGGGCAGTCTGTGTGGTGTTCTACCAGAGATAGAGCAGACACAGCAGAAGTATGAAATTCTCATTTTAAAGAAGTGTTTTAATCTCATGTTTCTTCTCTACTGAGAATAACTCCAGAAGTATTTTGGTTTGTAAAATTTGTGTTTTGTCCAAAAGACCTTCCACAGAAGTACTTCATTAAGAAAATCATGTTTGTGTTTTATTTTTAAGCCAGCAACTTCTTCATTTTAATATTAACATTCTTTCAAAAGTGTGATGCAATAGCTGACTCTACCTTCCTGAAAATGCTGTTTTACCAGAGACAAATAGAAAAATATATGTTGCATCAAGATCCATTTAAAACTCTCCAGATTATTCCTTTCTTGACAGGTCCATCAGGATCTTAGAAGTTACTAAACATATCCAAGGTGATGGGATCCATTGACAACAAAACTCTGGGCAATGAGCTGCCAGACTGTTATCAACAGGGAAATGCTCACAGTACTTTCCATACTGATGGCTTATTTTAACATATATACCTTAAATACCAGCAGCATCACTTTGGTACTAAGTACTAATTTTTCATGGTTGCTGATAACAGCTGCTGTTCTCATGAACTTCAGTGGGATCAATGTTAGGCACCATGCCAAAAAGTAATGACTGCTTTTAGCTATACACATAAATATAGAGGCAAACCCCAGGTTTTAGGCATTGCTATTTGAAGCTCTTCTTACTTTTACTAATTGGTGGATGCAAAAGACATGAGTCACATCCCCGTAAATATTCCAGACATTTAATAAATTAAAAAAAAAGAAAAAAACAACCACACAGCAAGTTCAGAAAATAAAGTATTTCCTGACCAATGTCAGAGACAAAATCTTAGATTTACAGTCTGTATAAGCCAATCTAATACTGATGGCAATCATTTCCTCTTGGCTGATTTAAGAATGCATGAGGCACCAGCCACAAAGAACGGATGTAGAAGGTAGATATTTAACTCTCTTGACTAAACTATGAGATATGAGGAGAAACTGACTTTTGCAGAAGACTTGAGCAATGAAATAGCAGCTCCAGCAAATTGTCTGCCTTAGCAGGAAAGCAAAGGCTTCATCATATGCAGCGTTTTTTGCCCCATGGGGCAAGTCCCAGAATAAGGCAACACATGTTATAAATGGTATAAATGAAGGAAAACCTTAAAGGCTAAACTAATACACTTCACTACACAGCACTGACAAAGGAACAGCATTTGGGGGGATGGTATTTTCAGAAGTGCAGTAAGTCTGTGGCCACGATTTCCTTTCTCACAGTTCAGTGAATACTGGTCTCTGTGACCATCCTGAAAAGAAAGCCTTTGTGTGCAGAGGTACCTCCTTGCCAGCCTCAAGTCCAGACATTTGCTGGCACCTCTGCCACAGGACTATGGTTTTGTCAGGCTTTCTCTGCTGCATGGGCTGTTTCCCTGGCTTCAGCCACGGAGGAGTGCTGCAAAAGGCATTCATTCCACCATCACCTCACTTGGCATCACCAGCCAGGACTGGATCCATGGCAGCTCCAGCAACAAACTCTCCTGGAGTTCTGCAGTGATGCTGTGGGAAGAGGGGACCATTTAGGAATATAGGTGAAAGATGCCAGCAGGGTGTTACTGGTATTAAACAACCCATCGGATCAATAGCCTGTGTTAAGCTGAAGTCAGTAAAAAGTTCTGGTGATAAAGTGTCTTACTGTAGTGTAATACATTCATAAACCATTAGTACTATGTAGAGAAATAATTCATTTACCTGGATGTATCACACATAGCTGTCAAATATAAGCCATTCTGAAGTGTGTGATGAACACCTTATATTTAGAGAGGCAAGGGTAAATCATAAACTGCAGCAAACAACCTCTTCAAGAAGTATTCACATATAATAGTCACTCCTTTTTTTTTTGAAGCAACATTAAAAGTATTTCTATGAAAAAGAACACATTTCTCATTATTACATATTATGAGACATATTGGGCTGCTAAAACACTTCACGCAGCTTCCACCGTTCCCCATCCTTCCCCCAGACACACCTGGGAAATAGCTCTCTCAGAAGAAAACACACAGAAAATAAACACCAGTGCTTCTCCTCAGAGTCCTACAACACAATTTGCACGTGGCTCCACAGCTCTGACTTACCCACTGCAAAGTCAGAAACAGCAAGATTCAGAAAGAAATAGTTACTCCGGTGCCTGAGGTTTCTGTCCATAACGAAAGCAAGGATCACCAGCATGTTTCCAAGGATGGTCACCAGACACAGCAACACCATGAGGAAAGCCAGCAGCACCAACACACCCAGGGAGAACTCGGAGCCCGGCGACTGGGTGGGCCAAGTCTCGTTACACGTCGCAGCCACGTGCGGAATTTTGGCAGTGCTGTTGTGCATGGTGGCTGTCCAGGTCAGGTCAGCCTGGGAAGGAAGTTGGATCTGGCAAAGTTAGCCAAAATGTTGAGACAAGTATACTAACAGTCTGGGCTGAATACTGAAACATAAAAAGAAAATATTCACAATATCAAAAAAATGTGATATTTTTGATAAATAAATGGAACACAAGACTTCCAGACCTGGGCTCTCTGACATTTCTTGATCTGAATGCACCTATTGGCCTTAGAAAAGACTCCTCATAATCAGTGTCTTTCCTGGACATGGATCCTTATCTACTAATCTCAAAAAAACTTGTCTGAAGATAACTCTTCTCACAGTCAAGCAGTTTGCATATTAGCAATGTGTAAGTGGTTTTGCACATCAAATTGTGCTGAAGCTGAAGCCATATCTCATTTTCACCTCCACAGTGGTGAACAGAATTAAAATTATTACAATTCTATTTTCCTTACAGTAAAATGTAGGCACTTTTGCACTTGCTGCTATACCACTTTTTAAATTTTACAGTTAGTAATAGAGAGATATTTCTTAGTGTTGCTGGTTACAGAATGTTTGTAATACAGTTCCATGCAGCAGAAGCATCACTAATACCTTTTCAGCTCACCCTAACCAGAAGTTCTGGGCAGAACAAACCAAATACTTGGCCTCTGGAGGTCCTTATGGTGTGGCCCACCTAATCCTGTACCTCCCAAGTAATCCTAGATAAGCTTTTACTCCATAAAGTACCAAGCATTTTGCCTTTTTCAAGTGTGAGAAAAGACACCCCTTCCTCTTCAAAAAGCCATTTATTTTGGTGGGACTGCACAGAATTTGGTAGGCCATGGCTGTGGCTGACACTCACTGACTCTGTAGCATCAAGTGACCAGCATATCAAACTGCAGCCATAATGCCAGATACTTGGCAAGATGTAGGGCAAGAAACAAGGAAAGAGAGGGTGGGCAAGATGTGCGGAGGAAAGATGCAGCGCTCTGCTACCATATTGAGGAACAAAGGGAACTATGTTGTAAAGAGTCATTAAAGCAAAAGGTGTAGGGTGACAGAAATGGAAGACACCTCAGGAATGGCAAAATGTGGCAATGAGACACAGCTGCCTTATGTGTGTGAGCACAGCTGCAGCATGGGAAGCAAAGGGGAGGTATTAGAGCTTCCTGTGCAGTCACCAAGCCACACTTGACATGGGTGACATTATGGTGAGAGCACATTGCAGAGCTCAGGGTGAGGGAGGTGATGAGGTCTTCTTTAAGCAATTCAAGGAAGCTTCTGGACCACAGGACCTGCTTCTTGTGTAGGACTTTAGCGTTCATGTCATCTGCTGGAAGTGCAACACATCAGGTGCTAGCAGTGAACATGGCTCCTGGAGGCTGCCAGGAGGACCTTTCAGACACAAGTCCTGCGTGGGCTGATGGGGGTGATGCACAGCTGAAACACCTGCTCAGTGGTAAAAGAGGGCTGTGTGGGAATGTGTTATCAGTGTCAGACTCAGATGTAGTGATGATGAGATGTAGTGATGATGAGTGGAACTCAAGATCCTAAAGGGGATGAGAAAGGAGAACAGACCATGGGCTTCAGGGGAGCAGATTTTTGTTTAGGAGATTGGGAATCCCATGGGAGGCAGATCAAAAGACAAGGAGCTCAAGGAAGCTGCAGGCCTCTAAGGACAGCAACCTCCATGCACAAGAATAGTCCATCCCAGTTCTCAAGAAAACAAGCAGATGTATCATGACAGTGGCTAACCCAGGAGACTACAATGCAAAAAGGCCACATGAAGGAGTTGGAAGGAGGGACAGAACACAAAGGAGATATTTAGAAATGTTGCCTGGCAACATAAGAATGATGTTAGGAAAACAAAAGCTCACCTAGAGTTGATGTTTGTAAAGGACATCAAGGACAACATGAAGAACTTCAGCCACCCCATTAACAGCAAAATGGTAAACAATAAAAATATGGGTAGTTTGCTGGATGGTACCAGTGATCCAGTCAGAGCAGGTGCAGATAAGGCTGAGGTCCCCAGTGCTTCCTTAGCTTCATTCCTCACTAACTAGGTCTCCCTTTCCTCCATGCTTAGTGAATGAGTTCAAGGATGAGAACTGTCATGAGCAGGTGAGAATAAAGCAGGATTACTTGAGGGGACTTGACCCGTAAAAGTCCATGCAACCCACTGTCCTATCAAGAGAACCAGCTACCACCTTTGCAAAGCCACTTTCTATCCTCTTAGAATGGACACGGAGATAAAGGGAGAGTCCACTTCAGTCCACCACTGAAGAAAGGCAAATGTTGCAACCATTTTCAAATGCTGCCACAAGGACAAAAGGTCAGACTGTCTTTAGTCCTTGGGAAAATAATGGAGTGAGTCCCTCTGGAAGGTGTTTCTGAGGACCTGGGGGAGGAGAAGGTGACTGAGAACAGCCAGCATGGACTTACCAAGGGTAAATCATGCCTGAGCAACTTGGTTGTCTTATTTGATAAAAATTACTGGATTAGTGGACAACGGGAATGTAGTCATTTGTTTTTATAATTAGGGAATAAATTAAATGTTGAAGTTTTAATCATAGTTCTGTGTGGCACTCAGGGAGAAATCTATATGATATTTCCTTTGGAAAATAAAGGACATGGACATTAGGAGAATCATTAGGGTTCAATATTTGTTCCAGAAATAAACAAAAAAAAAAGATAACACAATTTCTTCCAACATGTATTTTTATTTGTTGAGTGGTTGTTGTTTTTTTTTTTTTANATCATGCCTGAGCAACTTGGTTGTCTTATTTGATAAAAATTACTGGATTAGTGGACAACGGGAATGTAGTCATTTGTTTTTATAATTAGGGAATAAATTAAATGTTGAAGTTTTAATCATAGTTCTGTGTGGCACTCAGGGAGAAATCTATATGATATTTCCTTTGGAAAATAAAGGACATGGACATTAGGAGAATCATTAGGGTTCAATATTTGTTCCAGAAATAAACAAAAAAAAAAGATAACACAATTTCTTCCAACATGTATTTTTATTTGTTGAGTGGTTGTTGTTTTTTTTTTTTTATCTGAGAGGGTCAGATTAGAAAAAAAATTATGTGGTTTGTGTTGAAGCCCACAAAGTCATATAGCTACTGTCACCATGTATTTAGAAGGCCTACTGAACATCTGCAAAGACAAGAAAATTCAAGGACATGAAATAGTGAAATGGATGAGTGACTGGTTAGAGAGACCTGGGTTAGAAAAGCCTTTGTCAAGAAACATCCATTTGAGTTGGGGCATAAGAACAAATGCTGAATAAAAATCTTACATTAACCCTGAAAAATGTCTGATTTGTGATTTATAAGGGAGAATATTTATGATGCCACCCTGACCAAGACAGATTTAAAGCTGTGGGCACAGGAACCCAGTGCTTGACTTACCCTGGGAGAACTTAGTAAAATTTTCAACAAATAGAAAAATACAACAAATTCATCTAATACACAGGAGTGGCGTGAGAAAACAGTTTGAACACTGTGTGTGTAAAACAGACCCTAAAAAACACTGATCTCTAGTAGCTTCACCATGCTATGCTGTTTCAAGTTCACTGCAGATTGTGCTGCCTGGCAAATTCCCTGATTAACTAGTTTCCAGCACTGCAAAACAGGGATTATCTAGTTTATCTAGTCAATAATTTTGTAGGTTATTTTTCCAAAATGAACAACACATTCTTTAAGCACAAAATGCAAGCTGAATTTTTATACTAAAAGCATAGGGATAGAAAGCAGACAACCCAAATACATTTCTATCTTGGGCCCATCTTCAGTTTTTCTATTTAACAGATGTTCAGTACACCAACTATTCTATAAATGTTTTAACTCTGTATGTGTTTTTAGATTTTTTTAAGCATCACAGAAAAACAAACCCCACAAAATCTATGCCATCGCCACAGCTCATGACAGTACAAACAGCTGTGCTGAATCAATGACCTCCTCCTGAAGCTGCACCTCTCTTAGCAATTAGGCTCACAATCCACAACACTATCCATGTGAGGCAAGGAAGCATAGCGATAATGAATGGTGAAAGATAATCTTCCAGCAGTGTGAAAACTGGCAAGAGAAGTCTTCAGTTCCAGACCTCTGAACAGAAAGACATTCTAGCTCTTCAAAGCCATCAGCTTTTGTGCTGTAATTAGGCTGCTTCCATGCATTTTAATTGTGTTTGCAAAGGAGTACTCTGTTATGGCAACACTCCTACAGCCAATTTCAAATTAGATTAAAAACTATTTAAATTGACTACTGCTCTTCATTGTTCTGTGCATTAGATTTCTCTTTCCATGTTTCATACATTATTATATTTATAAACAAAGAGGAATAAAATTACACAAAAGGAGAGAAAAAAATGTAGCCAGTGACTCTCACTTACCCATCCATGAAAGCCTTCTGGGTGAGTTGCAACACTCAACACATGGTAAGAAAGTTTGGCACATGGAATGGGGATTAATCAAGCTCCATTGCTTCCTCCAACACATCTACTCACTCATTTCATCACTGGACATTCAACTGCTTTGTTTGTTAAGAGCTGCTTAAGACATCTCTGTATGACAGCTTCCAGACCTCTGTAAACCTCATTCTCAAGCAGTGAATATGGCCCTTGCTCCCTAATTGAAAAAATCGAGTTTGATATTTGTTCTGTGGCAGAGAAAATCCATATAATGTCACAGTAACAGGACACAAAGAACCGATCCAGTATAAAAATCACTCTGTCAGATCAAATTTGTTCCAGACATTTTGATGGAATATCTTTGCACTTGCAAAGCTTTACACCAGAGAGGCTATTGTCTATTCTCGCACAGCCAGCCAAAATCATAAATCCAGTATGAACTTAGCATTGCTTACTCTGCTAATTCAACAGGAATGTGATCACATGCCCAAGCTTGGCCTATCTTTTAGGCAATCACAAAGTACACAGATCTGGCACTAAATATTATTTAAGCATGACCAAAGAGGCAGCCACTGTCAGGTGAAAAAACCAGTACGCGTGAAAAGACTAACAACCATTCATGTCTGATAATTTTGATAACCAATCTCAAAATTTTCTTAGCATGGAAAATATCATTCTCTGAAAATCATTCAGGCTTACTAACTTAACATGTACTTTGTCCTGCAATGCCAGGTATGTACTACATTAAAATTTGAAAATGTAGTACATACCTACTACATACCTACTGCCTATCTGGCAGATTAGGCATTCCATTCACTTGCATATTGCTCACTGTGGGGATTATAACAAGGAGAGGGCACTCTCTTGTCTTTGTAATAGTTTATGAAATGAAAATATACTGCTTCTGTGAGTATTTTTACAATCTTTTAAAAATTTAGCAGAATTGCTTCTCCACTGATAGCTTTAGGTCCATAAATAGGACATAAATTTTATTTCAACAAATCCATGAGCAGGCATCTCCCTCCAGTGACTCTCTATGGAGACAGCAATAGCCAAGTTCTTTCACAGTGCCAGCTCTATGTATTAAACAAAGGAAAGAAAAAGAGAAAAGGGAAAAAATATACCTCACACTCACAAACCAAGAGGACATCCAGCAAAGCTTATTGCTCTTTTCAATGCACTAGACAGCAATTAATCTAGCATCATACCAGCAAAACCAAAAATGAGATCCTCAAAATTAGCAATATCAGGGCAACTACATAACTCTGCACTCTTAAATAATGTCATTAGTAAAAAAATGGGGTTTTTCTCTATTCATGCTGATGATACATATGAAAAGGTGCCACTAAATAACAGAGGAACCGTATCTGTAAGACATTTCTTTTACCTCTCTAAATAGAAGGCATGTTACCAGATCTCAATGTTGCAAACTTTTTGGGACATAATATCTTCAGAAAAGCCATTCGAAACCTCATATGACAGAGAGGATAAAGAAATGGGTTCAAAGAGGAATTGATCCACAAAAGCCAAAAGGTTGCTTCATACAGGGAGTTATGGACACAAGTTCCCTGGCAGAGCCCACGGATAATCATTAATAAGGAGTATGGGGCCCAGCAAATGGCAAACACACAGATAATTATGGCAAGAGACTTTGCTATTTTCTTGTCCCGCTGCAGTTTTGATCCAGACCCTGAAGAGAAAGAAGCAGAAAAGTTCCTTTGGAGAGCCGTAGAACTGGTTTCTGTTCGAGGTGGACCATTAGCCACCACTGCCGGTCTCCATGACCTCGTTAGTGATGAAACACTGTCCTCTGCTTCTGACGAGGGAGACGGTGCCCCGGGCCTCGGCAAGCCGCAAAGCCTCCAGGACAGGCTGCCGCTCCTTGGGGGCTCGCAGTCCTGCACGCTGCCGCGCCGCTGGCGCCGCTGGATGCTGTGGAAGATGTGCACGTTGAAGTAGGTCACCAAGAGCAGCGGCACAAAGAACTCCAGGGTGGATGCACACAGGAGGAAGTACCAGTTGTTGAAGAACTCGGCGTAGCACTGATCCACCGCTACCGCGCTGTGTCCGGCCACGTGCTCCCAAAACAGGATGGCTGGGCAGTACAGCAGAAATGCTAAGACCCAGATGGCCACCATCTTGATGGCAGAGCTGGACATTATTCCCTGCTGGGCTCTGTAAGATACCTGTGAGGGAAAACGGACATGTCACATACTCAGACAACATTTTGGGGAAAATTGTGTGAAAAAAAACCATACGTAATCAAGCCAAATATAGTATTTGTTCTGTATTTCCCCAGACACCTAGAACGTCTTCACTATGTAAGGCTCCAAAAAACTGCTAGTCTTGTTCTCATTACATTGCAGCTCTTTGATTTATTTTTATACTGGACATAGGAGAGGAGCAGAAATTATGATGGCTAAATTATCATTTGACTACCAGGTATGAAAGGACATAGCTTATTTCCACCACACAGTAAAGTAGCAATAAGAAATTGGTAAGAAATAAGTTTATGATTCATCAGCCCAGGCTCAGCAGAGAGTGAAAGCAGCTGTGGGAGTTCCTACATGCCCAGCAAAAGTAGAAGCCTTCTACATTAGCCAGGTTGCCACGTGAGACTGCAAACACCAGACAATATTTTTCATACTGTTTCCTCTTGCCACAGCAGAAAGATCTATCCCAGACATATACTACAACACCCCTTGCCTTATTGAATCACTCTATTTTAATGTTAGCCATACCTTGTAAACCGTTCATTCCACTACTGAAAATCTTGATGCTTTTATGTCCACCCAGACAGCATATTAAGAATTAAAATAAAATCATCAGGGTTAGGAAATACAAAAGCTAAGCCCACCCTGTAATAGGCCAGCTGTACTCTTGATCCCCTCCATCTTTCATAGCACAAGAAGATAAGTTAATGAAAAGCTGGACAATTTTATTTCCTCTATACTGTTCAATGTTTGGCATCTCAGGCTTTTCTCAGAACTGCTGCCTTCCTCATCAGCTTCCTATACTGTTCATTAGAAGAGCACCTGCATTATACACAAATAATAATGAATGGTGCCTTTACAGCCAAACAGCCCACAAAGGGCATTGTTCCTATTTCACCAGCAAGTATCAGAGCAGTAGTTCAGAGTTATGAACATTGGTTTGCATTTTCTGTTTTAAATACGTGTAGCCTGAAGATTCAGACTCCTCTACATCTTAAAGCATCATATTAGCTCCGTGCACAGCTCCAGGTCTGCAGTAATGAATTTGCCACCCTGTGCAAGACAAACAGCTCAATTTAGAGACAGAAAACAGGAAGCTGCACACAGCTTCACAAATTGTTAAGTCTGGAGTGACTGGAAGCTGGCCACAGGCTAGCTTTGCAGCAGAAACAGAGGTGAATCCCAAGTCTATGAGGAAGCATGGTGTCTTTTCTTTAGATAACAGCCCTGTTACGCATTTTTAGACTCACTCCATCCTAATACCCTAAAGAAGAAAACCAAAATGTGATCATATAAATGAAGACCATCAGCAATGCCACAAGAACATGGATCTCAGCTAGGTTACAGAGGCCCTTTTAATTTACATTATTCATATTCTGAGGTCGGCAGCTTTGTCAATGTCTTAAATACAGGGATTCTTATACTTTACTCTTCAGCTTAAAAAAACACAAAAAAACAAAAAACAAAACCAACAAACTAGCAAAAACCAACTGTAAAAATCACACCACTAGGGAAGAAGAGAAAGTGATTAGGCATTGTATCAGCACCTCATAAATGAGAAACTCCCAGTCTAACATGAAACATGTCACTGAAGCAAGCAGGCTCATCAGCCTGGAGAAGAGAAGGCTTTGGGGTGACCTGACTGCAGCCCTCCAGGATCCGAAGGGCAAACAGAGATAGCACAAGGGACAAAGGCTTTAAACCAAAAGAGAGTAAGTTTAAGTCAGATATTAGAAATAAATTCTTTGCTATGAGGATGGTGAGGCACTGGAACAGGTTGACCAGAGACAACCTGTTGTTGTGGATGCCCCATCCCTGGGAGTGTTCAAGGCCAGGCTGGATGGGGCTCTGAGCAATCTGGTCTAGTGGAAGGTGTCCTTGCCCATGGCAGGGGGTTGGAACCAGATAATCTTTAATGTCTCTTCCAAACCATTCTCAGATTCTAGGACCAAACACCAAGTAGAGCTTAGAAATGGTGAATGATAATATTTCTCACTTGATTCCTTGGATATCTTCTGAAACAGAAGAACGACAACACTCAAGAAACATCTCTTATCTCTCCACATATTTTGATTCATTCTTCTTTTGCTTCAAGAGATCAGTTTCCACTCAACTGCTCATTGTCAGCACATGTCAATCACCCCCTGCAGTAATTCAGATCCTCATCTGATTTTCACTCAGTCCATCTCACTGTGTCTCCAAATGCTCTTCTTACTTAATTTATCCAAGCCTAAGCACATCCTTGACTCAATTGGTTTTCATCACCACCAACTCTTCTAAAGGCCAAAGCCCATGTTCTCCACATGCCTGCTATCTTTTTCCCACCTATACCTTCCCATCTCCTGTGTAGAGTAATTAAATAACTTCTAGTGCAGGTGGCCCAAGGGTAACATTGAAATCACAGCAAGGCAATGTCCTAAGGCCCAATGCAACACTGAAGCATCATCATTTCTCTATTAAAAAATGGTACCAACAACAAAGCACCATTTAGCTTAAAGTGTCAATTGTGAAATGCTGAGTTTTATAAAAATCCCAACACACAGGGATTTCTTTTCTAGAAATCCCAACTTAGCAATAAATAGAAATGTTAGTCTTACAGCATTTGTAACTGACAGGAAACGGTCGTAGCTGATAAGGACGATGTTAAACACTGAAGCTGTGCACACGAGATAGTCCATGACCAGCCAGAGCTTGCACAGGCTCCTTCCCAAGTGCCACGTCCCTGTCAGGGCGTAAGGGATGTACAATGGCATACAAAATGCACCTGTGAAAAGAAACCAAATGCAACGTCAGTCAGCACTGCACTGCATGAGGGCAGTGAAGTATTTCCTTAGTATCTGATAAAAGATTAATCAATACTGGCTGGAATTGCCACACAGATAGCTTTGTATTATCCTGCAACCAAAGAAGCTTTACTACAAACTAGGTACTAGTCACATTCTAATAATAAATACCCCTCTGAAAGATGTGTCACGTTTATTATGTATCATTGTTACCTCTCCAGTTAACACCACCTGCTAAAAGAAGGAGCAGCTGACTGCTCTACTTGCTGAAGTAAACACTCTTCTGCGTTATCTGCTGAAATTAAAACAAACAAAAACATCTTTCCCCCAATTTAATCCACTGTTTTCTATAAGAAATTATCCAATTGCCATGTTTCCATCCTCTTAGAAGCATTTGGGTGGGAAAATGTTCCAGAAGGTAACTTCTTACAGAAATACGAGTTTCAGACTAATTTTAAAAACTATATGATCAAAAGGCTGAAAAGAACAGCACAGTTAATTAAATATACCCAGCCTAACCTTTTTCCTTATCTTAAATCTTGATAATAACCACTTTTCAGGGGCAAGCTGATAGGATACTATCTATGGGAACTCACCAGACTGTGGGAACACATGAGTGACCCACCCACACCCGTTGCTACCTAAATTTAGGCTGCTAAATCCAAATGTTGTGGAAGTGCCAATATGACCTCATTTTAATGGATTTTGAGGTGATCATCCTACAAAGAATCACAACACAGCCTTGGGAGACTGAAGAACTAATGGTGCAGTCAACTGGGATGCACAAATGCAGTGAACAGCATAAAGGCTGCAACAAAATGGAATCACTGCATTTACAGAGCAATTAGCACTTTGTCTTTTGAGCAAAACATTATAGATTTTAACACTCACATCAGGAAAAAAACTGTGGTTTCAACTTTAGTTTTACTACCTAATAATGTGTACTCCTGTAAGAGTATTTTGAGCGTTTCCATTTGCATAAAAGTCTTACAGTTCCTGTTGTTCTCTACTAAAAAAATCAAGAGATCTCTATTCAAACCCAGCTATAGGTCCAGAAGCACAGAGACAAAGCAAAAATTGCTGAGTGTCAAAAGCAGCTAGATTAGATATGTTAAAAGAATAAGCAAATGATTCTGCAAGCTTTTAGCAATTTAGATCAAGAAGAAAGTAAGGATAATTTAGGCATACTCCTAATCTAAATTATATAGCTACAAAAATACAAATCAGTTTGACTGTAAAGTCAAACTAAGGCAAAGGCAATGTTTTTAACAAAATTTATAATCAAAAACTAGACATTCAGGTAAACATAATATCACAAACCAAAAAATTATGGAAAATAGGTAATGCCAAGCTGTACTTCCTTCTTTTGCAGGAATGTTATTTACTTTGTATTTTTCAGCTATATGCTGATGTTATGTTCAGTATGATGCTAGATTGTGAGTCAGACGAGAGAACACCAGTTTGTCCATTGGTTTTCTGCTCACTGTTATCTTTTTTTCCAGGGCACTGTAACTGGAGAGCAGGCAGAAAGAGCTCTGCAGCACAAAATGGCAGAAATAAGCTGGAAGAAGACATCAAACATATGCAGGGAGGTATCAAAACATTATACAAGGAGATATGGACATCACAAGGATAGAACTATTAGAAGCTGTGCCCCTGACAGAACTTCTGGCACTGGCAAAAAAATTTTTAAAAAGCTTGTTCTGCTCTTTCAGTATACTTCTTAAAAGTGTACTTAAAAAATTGTTGCGATATGACAAGGCAGAATACAGATTTCATTAAATAGCCCCAACTATTTAAAACCATCCTTCTACACACTCAGTAATTTAACCAAGGCTTTTAGGAAAGACACCAAATAATTCACAGAATATTGCAATAGTTCAGTCTCCAAGTGAACATCCTGTTTTAATTGTACTTTTTCTCAGTACAAGTTTCAAAACTGAATGTGTCCTTATGTATAAATATACATGTAGCATCAAATTTCTTAGAAATTGCTTTATTTGTAATTTTTTATTTGCCTATACAAACACATATTCCTAAGGTATTACTCTAAATAGAGCATGTACAGCAAAATGCTTAAAAACAGCATTCATTGCTATTTAGTAACAAACGTCTGGTGATCTGTATTGTGTGATAGCAGACTGAAATAGAAGATATTGACCATGTATGCAAGAGCTGTCAGACAATATAGGCTGTATTTGATTAGACTATCTAAATTTCAGCCAAAACTCTTCACAAACAACTTCCATTCTTTGTTAGTACATAAAATTCCCACAGTAGTGTTTTATCCTGAAACATTAAACATTACCTGCTTACCCAATAAAGCATCCTTTATTTTCTAAAAAATAATAGGCTGCTAAAACACTTCATGCAGCTTCCACCATTCCCCATCCTTCCCCCAGACACACCTGGGAAATAGCTCTCTCAGAAGAAAACACACAGAAAATAAACACCAGTGCTTCTCCTCAGAGTCCTACAACACAATTTGCACGTGGCTCCACAGCTCTGACTTACCCACTGCAAAGTCAGAAACAGCAAGATTCAGAAAGAAATAGTTACTCCGGTGCCTGAGGTTTCTGTCCATAACGAAAGCAAGGATCACCAGCATGTTTCCAAGGATGGTCACCAGACACAGCAACACCATGAGGAAAGCCAGCAGCACCAACACACCCAGGGAGAACTCGGAGCCCGGCGACTGGGTGGGCCAAGTCTCGTTACACGTCGCAGCCGCGTGCGGAATTTTGGCAGTGCTGTTGTGCATGGTGGCTGTCCAGGTCAGGTCAGCCTGGGAAGGAAGTTGGATCTGGCAAAGTTAGCCAAAATGCTGAGATTCATAAGGAGTTAAAATTGGATGGGTCAAAAACCAATAAGCATCCAAAAAAAATTTTTCCCAGGAGGGGAAAAAATAAAAAGCTTTTGATGCTAGATAAATCTAGTTTTCCTAAGCTTCTCTTAAAGCAGAACTCTAGCAGAGTTCTGGTTATGACATACACAGTTTTTTCAAGCTATTTTAAAATGCAAGTTCTTCTTTAAGCAACATGATCCTTATCTGTGGAGGTCAGGAGGGTTGATTTGAGGTTCCCTCTTGCTTCCCTCCCTCCCTTCCTGGTGTGTTTTGCTTGCTAGCATTATATACAACTTTTTCTATTTTTTTTTTCTTCAACCTGTGTACATATCTTCATGAGAATTTAAACTACTTTATAATTTCATCCATGTTTTTCTGACATTGTTGCAATTCAGCAAGCTTTTGGTTCTACTAATATATTTATACTTTTTGCTGAGGAAAGGCATGGTCGACTTTGTTGTTGCTGCTGTTCTTTTTGTGCTCTCTGGGGCTGAAAACTGATACAATGTGAATAAGCATACATACAGTTACTTACCAGAGCAGTTAACCTGTAATTGTCCAACTCTCAGAGATCAGTTCAAAACTCTCACTGAAATCAGTTTCAAAAATCTTAGCAGCAGCTTCAGCAACACATCACCAGCTGCTGTTGCCCCAGAACCCAGGAACTAAAAGCAGACTCCCTGAATGAGAATGAGAGCTTGGCAATTAACAGGATGAGGCTTTTCTTTCCACACTGGTGGGAAAAACTGTGTGTCTTCCACAAATGCTTATATTTTGTATGAGTAATGAAGCCTCTTGCAGAGAGCTGTGAGTATTCTACAGTTGTAAAAATTCAATCATTTTTATCATGGGTTCTAAAAACACTTTGGTGTCTAATTTTAAATATTTAAATTTGAAAAACGTTGGCTGTCATGTCTTCACTTCTGTTGTGGGAACAAATTCATTAGCATTTGCCAAGTGCTTTTACTGAATGTTTGAATGGCAGTAGTACAAAAATGCAAAACTTTATTATCCATGCAAATATCTTCACAGCATGTATGTGGTTTATACATGGTTTAGCTTTATTTTGTGTTCAGGTACTGCAGAAAGAACACTGTGGCACTATTACTAAGTAATACCAGTGGCCTTTCTGCTGCTAGCCATACTGAAGCCTCAAAAACAAAATTCAGCACTTTCACTGCTCATGAGAGCCAGCTGACCTTGCCACATGGCTTAAATCTCAGTGTGTTTCCAGGAGTATATAGCTGCCTAATTGTACTCCCTTTCCCTCCCTCAAAACTTCTTATTGGATCTTAAATCCAACTTGATTTCTTGAAGCCCTAAATACCCAACTCTTCCACACCATGCTTGGAAAGCCTGTGTGTTGCACCTACATATATGAAGTACAGTTCAACAGGAGATCCACTTCATGAGCTTTTAGCAGAATTTTTCTCTGTGTGTGGCTATGACAAGGATTACATCAGTCTAGAATACATTTGGCTAGAAAAACATTGAAGTAGCTACTAAACTGCTTCCATTTTTTACTGAAACAGACATGCTAGGCAAAAAATGTTGAGCAAAGACAAACACGCCAAAAGGATCCACAAGTATGACACAAAATGTCCCATCTTTATCTTCCTTCTTTCCCCCACATTATACACATACTAAACAGTAGAACCCCCATCCTGAATTACCTGCAATATGAAGAAATTACTAACAGTCCAGAATTGGTATGCTGCTGTAAGAAAGACAATTATCTTCACTTTTAAAAGTTAAGATTTTAAGAACGTGACTTTTCATATTTAAGCACATATTTAAGATTTCCAGACGCACGCAGGGCATTTAGAGGAAATGACTGACAGTGAAACCACCAAGCAGTTCTTCAGAAGATACTCAGCTAATGAAATCCCCAATCAGAAAGCAGATATAAACTCTTAGTCCGCTCATTTAGGTTTGAGACACAAAGAAAAAAAATCATTCTGATACTACCTGGTAGGAAACTCTAATGCTGCAATGGCTAATTTATGTTCAGCTGTACTCCTGATTAATTTTCAGAAAAACAAAGCAAAACCAGGAAAATAAAAAGATACTACAACAGAGAGGCCAAAAAGATAAAAGCCACTATCCACCCTTTCCTGGTAATGTTTGATTCTTTGTTGACATATTTTTATGACCGGCAATTGTACTTTAGCTATAAATTAATTTTATCATCCTTCTTTTATCTTCTTTTCTTCTTTTGCCAGGTAATGAAATTTGTAACTCTTCCACTACTGAGCAGTATGTCTTAAAAACCTTACAGTATTTGATAACAAAAATGGTTAAAACTGCTGCTTCAGTTTAACATTAAAAGTAATGTCCCAGCAGAATTTTAAAAGTTAGGAGTTGTTGTCAGACATTTTTACAATTTCTTTCTCTTGTTGTATCTACTTCTTAGAATAAAGGAAGTTTAAACTTAGGAAATGCTTGCAAGCAAAAATAGGAAGGGACTGTTACTTCTCTAACCAAAAGTATCCACAAGACAGTTAGACAGTACTTCATGCTCCCTCTGAATGAAATTGTGCGAAAATAAAAATGCATTTCCACTCTGATGGTCCATTTTCAGACACTTTAAAGGACAGGGGATTCATTTCGCTCACTGACTGTATGGTCTATTTCACTGGTTCCTTTAATTATGCAACACGAAATTCTGATCTTTTCAACAGGCTCCTGGTGTGCCAACCATCACAGAACAATCCTCAAAGAAATTCTGTAATAGTTCCATCACATTTCTTAGCTCACTGCCCACGTTCAGTCTTCCATATGTCACCAAGCAGCCCCTGTCTAGCATCTGATCAGGAACTGCACAGGCAGGACCAGGCACTCCAAACACCACACTCAACCCCATGCTTTCCTTTCACAGAAGACCATCTAAAACTTTGTAAGTGACCTGGTGTCTGAATGACTTTAGTCCCACTCTCAGCACAAGAAACTACAGAATTCAATTACTAATACAAGACATGTATTTGAATCCAGGAATGGAGAAGATGAGAAATCCACATTTTCAATTAGTCAGCTGTTGTTTGGTGGGAAGGGGTGGGATGGAACAATGGTTCCAGATGCTGCACTGTCCTCATAACAAGGAGCTCATGTGTGTAAGAAACAGAAAACTTGTGTCTAGGCTCTACTTTAGAACAGGAGAAGAAATCACAAAACAAGATGAAAATATACCTATGGCTTTACTGAATTTTCTTCTGAATACAACATGTCCATTCTGTAAGATAAAGCAATAAGGTCCAGGGGTTTTTTTGTATAAATATGTGCAAAATAATCTTTTAAAGTTTTTAAAAAATAAGTTAGTGTTCTGTTCTTTTCTTGTTGTCCTTCCTTATCTTTTTGCTCTTTCCAGCTTGTCTAGATGATTCTTCCTGAAATGAAAAACATGCATTGCAAAATTTAAAAAATATTCTTGTAAACCACAAGTATTCTCCCAAGGTTACCTATGAAAATTACTTTTAATATGAACAGTATTCATATTTCACAGAGATTTATGAAAATTTGGAAATGTTTATCCGTTCACACAGGTTGTATTACTTTTCTTCTGGCTTCATCTAACAGTGGAAAGCCACACAAGTTCATATGCAAATGTCTCCATTCTGAAGGGATGAAACATACCGTTGATGGCACATAGTCGTACTCTACAAGTACATTTCTTGCACAATTGTTTATATGTTTGAAACGATCTGGTCCCAAGAGAATACCTCCATACCAGCGGGACACCACAACTAACACATTGTGGACGTTCAAAATCTGTGAATACAAGAAAGCAATAAAAGTTGTTATCTTTTAATTGAACCTGGTTTACTGCTGACACCAATTTGAAACATAAAAAAGGTCTACAATCTTTTATTTTAAAAAATTACTGAGTTACATTTCTTAATTCTTTGGTATGATCAATTATACCTCTGTCACTAAGCTGATTGTCTATTCACATTTTTGGAAGTGCTGGTGGATGAGCCTAATAACAGCCAGGCCACAGGCACTAAACATATGGATATATAAAAAGCCATAAGCTAGTGCTGTTAATACATGCATGTTAACAACCATTAATCATCTCTGTTAAGGAGAAAAAAACAGATATCTGACTAATTTGAACAATACTTTCAGAAGAGTCAATCATTGTTTGTGATAACAGAAATATTCTTAGAATTTTAAAATGAAAAGGACTAGGGCCATGTTCTGTGACAGGAACTTTTTACTCTACATTTATGTATTGGCCATAAAGTCTATGTCTAACAACTTCTGACAGTAAACAGGATGATACTAATCGAAAATACAGTTTTTTATAACCAGAAAGTGCTATTTTGAAATGTTGATCTTATCTGAAAGATTAATTTCTATTAAAAAAAAAAAAGTAAAACAACAACAACAAAAAACCCAGTAAGTTCAGCAATAATAAACATTTTAAATCACTTAATTTTCATACCCATATGTCGTAAGAGCTCAAAACAAAAAAACTACAAGGTCTATGAACATCCAGAAATCACCCCATAAACTGCTTTAATCTTTCCCTATGGCTGAAAATTGAACTTTTCTGATCCTTATTCTTCCAGAACAGAAATATTTCCAGTAACCAGGATTACAGATAGAGAATGATGATCCATAGAATTTACACACATTCACATTTGAAAATGACATGCCATTTTCTGAACTGGATTTTTATGGAACATTAAATGCCTAGACAACTTTCAAAAGTATGCACAAACATGCTGAGAAAAAGCTGATAATCTCAGAACAAACTGAAGTACAGTAACTGCCAAATTGTATCCTTCTGTTATTTTCATTACAATAATGTCATTGTATTGTAATGACACTCATTACATATACTTGCATATATTACATAACCTAAGTTTGTTTATTTATTTAACCTTCCCAAGTCTGGTTTGAATTATTTAGGAAGTTTGAAAAAGTTCAAAATTAAAAATGTCAAAATGTTTCCATCAACTTTATTTTTTTCAGAAAAAAAATGAAACTTGGGGAGGGGGAAGAAAAGTTTGCAGGAATAAGAGTGCAACATATTAAGCAAAAGAATATTCAAGCAAGAAAAGGACAGGAAAATAAAACTCATGTTGTGAAGGGAACATCAATCTCAAACAAAAATAAATATTTTGTCTGCTCACAGAGCTAAATGACTTGAGGCACAGCATTAAGATGCACCCAGCTGTCTCCTGTAGTTGTGCTACTTTAATTATGGTTTTACTAGTGCTTGCATCATGAACCAAAATTTATCAATCTCAACTCACTCACGTTTAGTAGCACCTTTGCCAAATATTATTTCAACACTTGAAGACTAAAATATATGTGACTATGAGGGCTAAGGACCCAGAACAGGAAACAGCACAACAAAACAGACTAAATGATCAAAACAACTAAGCTCCTTCACTCCTTTTGTATTTGAAATACTACTCTGTAAGCTCATATATTGGTGTCCTTTTATTGCACCTACTCAAGGGAACCATATGAAAGGTTGTGCACAGGTCAGCTGTTATATTGCAGGAGTCAGCTTCTCCCAGTATTCATCTTCTGTGTACCTTACACCACACAGGAAGCACAGGATTTAACACTTACTCATCTATTAACCCATTCAAACTATTACTGCCACCTATGAAACACCACTTGTTTCTATGATCAAGACTTGAAAGTGCTACGCTCTGTGTTTTTCCTTTCACCTTGAGAAAGCAGTCATCTGGCTGGCTGCTAGCAGAGCAAAAATTAAAATAATCTTCTACAAGTTTATTTACATTGTAGTGATTTTTAAAATCAATATAAATTCAAGATTTCCAAAAGCCAAAGATTAATTTCTACAACCTGCATAAGATGGAGAAGACGTCCACCTGCTGCTGTCTCTCCATCATCTTCACAATCCTGTAGGAACGTCTGCTTATCTTCACAGTATATTCTATAAAAGAAAAAAAAATAACATAAAATAGATTTTAAAATGTCAATCAACGAATATTTCTACATGATTAATAAAGTCTCTTATCTTTCACACACGTGTATCAATTCTAACTCTCTATTACACATGGAAACAGGATGAGGCACAGGGTAAACCACAAGTGTTTATCTGTACAGTAGAACAAGTTTTGAGAAGCTTTTACACAGACTTAAGCTACCTCAGGTAAACTCCAGTCATTACCAGTTTAAAGTCCCTAAAGAGAAAAATACCCAGGTTTTTAGCCTAATAATTGCATCTAGCCGAAATGAACTCTACCAGATACAGATTCAAATAATGCTATAAACCTAGAAGAAGAACTTGGACAAAAACATTATGAATAATTAATTGTGTCTGTATTTCAGCAGCAACATGAAACTATTACTGAAATTTGCCCTTAGATTCTCCATGTCATCTCCTTCCTCAGGGAGCACTGCAATAAACTTTTGGGTGTATTGTTTCATAAAAAAGACAGCTGCCCAGACCTAATTTTCCATGAGACATGCTCAGAGGTCTACTGACCAATAAGATGGTTTGTTACCAACTATTTTCTAACTTCCAAACTTAGTTACAGGTGACACAAGGAGAAACTAGTACTAGTTTCTAGTACTAGTAACTAGTTTTTAGTACTAGATGACAAAGAAGAAGCAGTAAGTACACGCCTGTTCTTTTTTTTTTTTAAGTGGATTTGGATAACATAAGTGAAGGAAGCCAGATCATAATGTGTGAGAACAGAAGTGTCCTTTTACGGAAACTTTTTACTTAGGTAGAAGCTTTTACTTTTTGGTAAAATAAGCTTTCACTTGCTCTCATTTCATGTTTCATTAGCATCACAGCAGGATGGGCAAGAATGGATGAGCACCTGTGCATGCTTTTTTAGATGACTGGTTCCTACAGTTCCTCCCTTTTACTGTCACTTACATTCCTCAGAAAACCTACACCGCTATCTGGACTGAGACCAATTCATTTCACATAAGCTATGTTCACAAAAGTTGCCAGAGGCAGGTGACTGCCAAACTAATTTTCACCTGTTTCTCATAATCCCTGAGGTTTCTTGTATTTCAGCTGAAACTTCATATGCCAGATGTCTGCATCAGGCTTTCTGATTCGACTCTTATTTCAACTGAACATTTTCAGCTATTTCTAAATATAAGGTTGGGGGGAAAAAGAAGTTACTTCACCCAAATAAAAATACATTTAGTTCAGGATGATGTAGCATTTCCATGTTCAGACATACTACCAAAATATACCAACACATGTTCAAATCCACTTTTTTCTATTCCTAATGCTGCTTCACTATCTTATCTTCCTACTGTACGTCCTACTTTCTTGACCTCAAATTCAAAATAACACCTGCAACACCAACCATACAAATAAGAAACCTACTTCCTAAAGCAAGAAATTTCTTTTAATAGCAAGGAATTTAATAGGAAGGAATTTCTTTCTCATGTCCTGCTCTCATTTGTGAAAGAACACTAAAAATAAAAATAAAAATCACTATTTGTGTCTCACCTGTAAGCATATATGTTGTGGGTAGCACTTGCAATTTTCTTGTTCTCATATAATTTTTCAAGAACTCTTTTAACCTATAAAAAACAACAGAAAATCCTTCCTTTTATAATAGGGGTTTCAGACATCCCTCTCAATATCAGTGCTAAACAAACATCTCCCTAATACTACAATGAAACAATTTTATGCTTTGACACAAAATCAAGGAGCAGCTTCTCAGTATTGTTTTAAACAATTTTCCTGGGATAGTGAAAACAGCTTGTCCCTTGAATTTCTACATTGTGTACATTCATACTATTGCTCAAGATGTAGAAGTGTCAAATTGCTTTATTAAACAAGAGACAGTAAAATCCAGAATATATTTTTAGACAGTTTAAAATATCAACTGCACCTACTTAAGTTTTTTAACAATAAAGTTAAGCTGGAATAGAACACAACATACATATTCCCACTACACACTGCTTTTACTTATTTCACAAAAACGTGATGCTTAGAAAGCCCTACTACATTTCAAGTTTTTCCTTTTCCCTCAAACATACTTTTTTTCATTGTTTCAATTTCACAGAAAGAACAGTAAAAAGAAAAAACATCCTATTAGGGGTCTGAAAGTGTCAGTATTTCCCAGAAAACAGATATTCCCATCATGTCTATGACCTCTTTGCTCTTAAGAAGTACCAAATTCAAAACATTTACCAATATCAGCTCATCATATGTTTCTAAGTAAACAAGCTAGCAATTGTTCAACCCTTTCCAATGGTCTAGCAAAAAGAAGAGCTTTTGATTAAGACATCATTTTAGTGCATAACACAAAACATTACTGAAGTTGAGAAAGCTTGGGAAAACATGCCTGGCAAGTAAATTGCCTTCCATTGAAAAGCAAATGTCTCAGAGGAATAATCAACAGACATATTAAATATCTGCCCTAGCTACATTGTGCTGTTTCCAATTCTTCTTGAAGAAATTCAACTGACAAAAATCACCTCAAATAAAAGATATCTCAATGAAAAAA
Organism: Urocynchramus pylzowi; assembly: GCA_013397555.1. Taxonomy (NCBI): domain Eukaryota; kingdom Metazoa; phylum Chordata; class Aves; order Passeriformes; family Fringillidae; genus Urocynchramus; species Urocynchramus pylzowi. The sequence continues at coordinate 444,247 of VZRH01003847.1, forward strand.
ATTCTATTATTAGTGGAGAATATTGCTTCAGACATCTATCTTCTCCTTATTTTGAACACTGAAGGAAGACAACTCGTATTACTTCATATGCTTTCTTAAACATAGACAGTATGTTAAAACAATAAGTTTCAATACAGGGACTTAAAGGAAAATCATATGAAACAATCATCACCTTTGACATTACCCATTTCCCAGCTACCTGGTTCCTGAAAATGTGCTTTAAAGATTAATTTTTGTGCTACAGCTGTATCTTCTTTAAGTGAGTCTTTAAGATATATCTATATATATAATAAATGAACTCTGTTACTTTAGAAAATGAAGAAATGGGAATAATTGGCTTAATGTATATTGTTCATTTTAAAATACTCTCATCCTTTTATCATGATTTGTGAGTAAGATTGTTCCTACACACACAAAACCCCCCATGAGCATACAGTATATGTGAACTTGAAAGGTCAAAGTGCTCCAGAAGGGATGCTGGGATTTAGAGACCAATTCTTATGTCCATACTAAGCAAATTATTGAGGGGGAAGAAAAAACAAAACAAAACACAGATGGCTCCAAACATTACAGCTTTTGTATAGAGAAATCAGCCTAAGCTGACAGCTGACACTATCAAGCTGTCAGTGTTTTTCAGGTCTACTACTGAGTATGTAGTGGACCTGGAACTTCAAGACAACACTTGACAACACCCCTTACCTAAAAATTCTTTTAAAAAAAACCTAAAATTGCATAAAAAGAAAGAGAAAAATCCTCTCAAGGTTTAACTCTGAGTTAATAAAAGAAAAGAACAGTAGTTTCCCCACTAAAAAGGGATGATCAAAGAAGGCTGATGTACAAAAGAAGCTCCAAACCCCTCTCAATTAGGTCATAATAAAGATTTACTTATGCATGATCCAAGTGTGTTTTTCAAAAGAATTCCTTTCTGAAGGAGGGAAAACATATATAAACCCATTTTATGTGTTAGTTAACACACGACAGACTCGGCAACTTCCAAATATCTTATGATAAACTTGCCAACATCCAGAAGTCAAATTACACTGTTCTTATTCTCTTCCATCTAATGCACATAGTGGTAAAGAATAGCAGGAAGGAGAGCTGTTACTTCACTATTCAGCTGACAGTAAAAATGAGAAACCAATGACTACTCAGACAGTATTAGCACAGAATGACCAACATATCTGGCAAACCCCAAGTATTCCAGTAATACTTTGTCAAGCTCAAAGTACTGGCAAAAAGACAAGAACTGATTTCTACTAACTTGTCTGGTTGTCACCACTGGAGCCAAATGTGCCTGGAAAGTGCTCCTTCGATCTGTGATTGGGTTTCCATGATGTATGGGGGGCAATTCTTCATCTATGGGTCACAAACAAAGGAGTGTTTCTTTTCTTTTAAGAGGACAGAAACAATGCATGTGGCTACGAAAGTAAAGAATGTCTCAAGTTTAAAAAAAGAGACTTATTAAAGTGAAGTACAGAAAATAATGTAGAAACCCACCAAAAATATATTGCATTTTTTAATGACTGTTATTAAACTTTATTGTAATTCTACTGTCACTAATTTTACTCTAAAGCTGAGAAGAACAGCAAAATCTTCAGGTCTCATTTAAATTATTTCAATAGAATTAACGTAGCGTATTTTTTAATTAGAGTGTATTTTTTACCTTCCTGACTTTCAGATGTCATGTAATTTAATATTTTTATCTGATCTTCCTGAATGGGCTGATAATCTAGGAGAAAATCATCCCCACCATCTTCATCAACTTCTTCAGTGGTTTTCTTAGTATCTGGTTCTGTTAAGATACAATTAGTAGAATTTATTACACATTTTGTGCAAGACAAAATTTCACACTCTTTTTCTCAAAAGTCTCTGGCTTCTCAGTTCAAAACAGCTTGACATTAAAAATTATTAAATGCAGAATAGGAACATTAATTACAACAAAACCCAAAAGTATTAACTTAAAAATTCCTGAGAATTAAAAATAAAATACTCATACTATGAGATCCTTCCATAAGACCTTCTGTTTCAATACTGAGTAACAGTATTTCTAAGAAAAAAAGAATAATAATGTTTACTATTTCCATTAAACATTCAAAATGCTACCTTTATCCTGAATTTAGGGATCAAATTAAGCTGATATTTCACAAAAACTCCAGTCATTTACTGGTCATTTGGGGGAAAATGTAGAGCTGTTGCTCAATGCTACTTCATGAGGGTTTAAAATTATTAGAGAAAAAATTATTAGATTTGAAACATCTCTCTCAACATGCTTCAAGTATTCTGGGATTCCAAAAATCCTGTTTTCCTTCATTCATAGAACGTCCAAAAAATAATAATCAATAATAAAGGAGGAAATATACAGGGTTCTGACATCTGGATTTAGAGCCAAATTAATATATCACAGTTTCATTCCTCTTTAGAGGGCCTATGATGTGCTTATGATGCAGGTTTTCTAATATATGTATTTTCCATAAAAAAACAGAGGAGTGATAAAGCATGTTCAAAAATGGAAGCCATAAGGTTGCGGCCAAAATACCCAAACTTCCAATATTGTCAGTAAAATTTTCACTTCTCAGTGTCCACTCTTGCAGTCAAATCAGTGAAGAATGACTCCTCCAATGTCTGTGATGTAGCAACAAAATGCAGTTTATTGAAAGACTAATACTAGACCTTACCATGAAACCACACTGAAAATGAATTTTTTTTCTTCAGACTTTTATTTCTCACAGGAGAAACATAACACTCCTGACAGAGAAAAGTAGTTCTGTTTCCTTTTGCCATGGTGCATGCACATCATTTACACATTTCATAGCAGTTTAGCATTTTAATGCACAAAACCTCCCACCATTTTTTTAAACAACTGTGAATTTACACAAACTGTTTAAGAACAACAGCAGAAGAATCACTGCAGCTCTACTGATGATGTACTTCTCATCCCAATAAAGTAAATAGAAGGACAGAAAAATAAAATGATGGAATACTTGCTCATTTGTCTGCGTAGTCCACTGAAGTTTATCTTCTCTTGAATCCTAATCCTCCAACAGTGCACTTAACACCAGAAATTAATTACTGGTATGAATAATTCCTTTGCAGAACAGAGGGCAATGCATAATTTACCTGTGGGCAGCACTGTCCTTTCATGCAAACAATTTCATTCCTGAAAAGACTGAGGACCTTGTTCCAGTTCAGAGGCCACCCCCACCTTCTTTTCCCTACTGTTTTTTTTTAAAAGGGACACTGCCATTGTAAAACAATAAGCCCTGACACAGGAGAGTGTTCTCTGATATTTAGATCCAATTCAAAAGTGGGCCTAAACTAACTTGTACTGAAATCTTACTTTGCAGTGGAAGAAGAAGGAAAATAAAAGCCCCATGTATTTTCTGGAGTACCTGGATCTGAAGACTGTGCCTTTTCTACCAAAACTTCTCGTATCTTCTCCACCCATAAATACAGTATACTTTCACCAAGGTTCTGTCTGGAAGTAAAAGGTCATGATAAATGAAGAATCACTTTTGCAAATTTCACTTGGAAAGTACATAAAATTACATACAGATTTCAGACACACAGAAATTGAACATAAGCTAAAGTGTGAGATAAAGAGCTTAGGCAGGCTTGTGTAAAGTTCTGTCTCAGTAGCTCACTGGGTGAAAAACTTATCGGTGGACTGTGATAGTAGGTCAATGGAGCACTGGAATGAAACACTACAGTTTGGGTAACAGGCAGTGCTATAGGACAGGGAGATAAAGATTTAGGCCTAGGAAGCTTCACTCAGGGGCCACAGGTATGTATTAAGGTACTGAGGGAGGATGGGATGAACACATTTTGTTAGGAGTTAATAAATGCTTCCTTCATGTGCAGCACGGCCCAAACAACTCAAAACACATTTCCAATGGTTAAAGTGGTTATGAACTGTGCATGTTTGTCTAAGAAACAAAACTAAAGATTTAGGGCTGTAGATATCTCATCATTTCTCATTAATTTTATTCTTACTGCCACCATCTGGGCACCAGGTAAGTAATAAAATTGCATATTTAAACTTTGCTTAATGTATACAGCACTACTGCTGGAAACAATCAAATTCAAATAAGCATACATATTTTAAGAAAAAATATTCAAGCAAAAATAAGGATTTTATGAACTTGTAGCTCTCACTTCAAAATCCAGACTGACTCCAGAACAATTTAACATCCTGATTTCACATAGCTTATTGTACAGAAGCACTGCTTTATCATCTGAAGACATTTTTTTCAGTGATGGAATGAGACTAGAAAAGAAATAAAATTTCCGCATTTTACAAAAGTAAACAGCAATTTGTCCAACTATCACCCAATTACAGTTTCTGAATAATTGTAAATTACTTTGTGTTTCCTAAAACAGACTTGTGATTTATAAATATCCATTTTTTTCCATAGCAATTGACCATGTAGTTCATGTTGGTTTATACCGCAGAACTACAAAACTTAGATCCCTAGGGACTAGAAATCTGGTCAAACACAATGTAAATGATGCAGAGTATCTCTGCTCATCTCAGAATCATTTAGACATTGAATAGCTAAAAGGTTTTCACAAATACTGTGCACATCAGTGATTACTCCAGGTTTTTAAACTATTTTAAATGACCTAAAGTACATCTACGGCCTAGAGTACAAATACTTTCTCTTCCTGCTGAACAAAGAGAAGTGAGAGCAGACCAGCGAGGGCTCTGACCAGCAGCTGATACAGAGAGAAGGGAGCTGAATCAGCACAATTTGACAAGCTACAGTACTGCACAGAGGAGAACAAAAAAAGAACCAGCAGCTCTACCTGTGGTAGAGTCTCCATCAAATCCTTTGAATCTGGACAGCAACAAGGACAACCTTTGTCCTTCTTGCTCCACTGAACAACCGTGGTGAATATGATCACACAGAAATTTTCACTTAAAATCCTTGCACATTTTTAACACTTCAAATTAAATTTTACTTGCTTAAATGATCTGTTGCTTAATTAGCTAAGAAACCCAGTTAATAAAAAACCCTTATGCAAACTAAGTGCTCTCTTCCTTATGGCATTAAAAAACCATTTCTTATGCAAGATGCTCGGCTTTCACTGTCTGGGGCATGATTGTGCTTCATTATGTTTTTATTTCATTTGTTTTATATAATCTTTGGGATCTAAAATAAATAAATAAACCACATAAAACTACTACATTTTCTACTCCACTTTCATGGCAATTCAAAATCGTGTAATTTGAGTATTTCTAAATGCTGTTTATTCTCATGAATCCATAATGCTTTGTGGTTAGCTGCACACTGTGATAATAAACAGTCCACGATGTTCCAGACTCCATTTAAGAGATCCTATATGTATTTATTTTAAAACCTACATATTCCTTAGCTTTTAAGAAAGACTGCCACTTATGCTCTAAGACAACCAAGTGTTTTCACATCCCATGTTTTAACATTCAAGTGCAGAACAGATAGAAACTGAAAATACATTGTCTCCTTTTACTGTATTCCACAGTCTTAAACTTACACATATATTTCTTCCAAGCTATTTGCTAGTTCTGTATAATCTTGTCCTCGAAGCCAAGGGGCACTAGAATGAAGAGAAATGCAATGAAAATTGTGCTATATGCTGCTTCCAACATTGTCAAAGAAATGTGATGAACACCTTGAAAATATAACTTTGCCAACCATCAAGATTCCAGCTGCAAACAACTTGGAAAAAGCAGAATAAAGAATAAAATATCCTCACTGAAAACATCCCCCATCGCTGGTATACTTCAATTCAAGGAGTATTTTAACTAAACTTCCACTTATAGGAAACAATTAACAGTGGCAATTCATAAAACACAAATGTTTGCAAGAAAACTTCACCTACTTTAGCTGATAAATAGGTGGCTCTGCAGTTGGATATCCTGGTGGCAAAATTACCTGAAAGAAATTCAGGATATGAATTCATTGGACTACCCTCAGCTAGATGAGCTTTACTGAAGGATTCTGATGTCAAGCACCAGGACTATAATTAGTGTTACAAATGAAGAAAACAGCCAGGTATGTTGCTACAGAATTACAAGAAACACTGAATATCTGCATTTAAAACTCCAATGATGGTAATGCATACAATTACGTTTTATGGGGCAATTTATAAGGATGCAAAATAAAGTACAGGAAAAAAAAAATTGAAAGAAGCTGCACAAATAGTTACTGGACTTAAAAAAGTAATACCACACTTCCTTAAGTAGATACTTCCATGCTTCTTACACTAAGTAAACTTATTGCTTTCAGTTCTGAAAACATAAAGTAAGGAGTTGGATCAATTGAGTTGATCCAAATTTCATTTTGTCTCAACACTTTCCAGAAAGCAAATCTAGATGCAACTGCAGTAGATTCATTGAGGCACAAAGTCAATGTAAAAGTATTTCAGAAACTAGTCTTTGGTGAAATACACTGAAATGCTTTGGTTAGGTGTGGAATTAGGATATGGAATTACTGAATATCTCCCAAGCACACCAATGTGTTACAGGAACAATCACTGAAAAGTCTTATCACAGACTCCAATCCAAAAGCTTCTTAATCATCTGAGTAGATAATAAACCATATTTTAAAGGTTTCACCTGCATCAATCTAACTGCAAAATTTGTGCTAAATTTCTTACCACTACTATACCTGCAAACAGAGGGTCCATTTTGGTTGGTCCAGACAATCACTGATCTTAATGCAATATATTTTTTCATCTTCATCAACAACACACCAATCATCACCATAGATTGATGAAAGGGCTTCAATTTCATCAACCTAAAAAAAAAAAGAAAAAAAGCAAAAGTAAATACCCTCCCATAAAACCAACACAACTTTGTGTGCCAATCATATTTTCATCTTTTTAAAGTCTTTCTCTTCTACAACTCATTGACAGATGTGACAAGATTCACGGCACTGTAAGGCCTTAAGTATTGGGGATCCAGTCCTGACTCACAGGACTTCAGGTGTGCCAGAGGAGGTTCAAGTTGGACATAGGAAGAATTTCTTCACAGAAGGGGTGATTAGACATTAGAATGGGCTGCCCAGGGAGGTGGTGGTGTCACTGTGCCAAGGGAGGTGTTTAAGGAAAGTCTGGATGCGGCACTCAGTGCCCTGGTCTGGTTGACACGGCGGTGTTCGGTCACAGGTTGGACTCGATGATCTCAGCAGTATTTTCCAACCTAACTGACCCTGTGATGTTGTAAGTAACCTTCGCTCAGTTCTCACGCACACACAACAGCTTTTGAATTTCTGTGGATAATCCTGACATCTCAGCAGTGACAAGGCGAGCAAAGCGACAGGGAGCAGAGGCCAACACGAGCCCTGCAGCTCCCAGTCGGGCGCTGCTCCTGTCTGGCCGGGTCCGACCCCCGCAGGGAAAGACCCCGAGGGTTTGGCACTAAGCTCGTCCTGAGGAGGAGCGGATACTCAGCAAATTCCCATAAAGAAAAGCCGGGGAAGTGCCTTCCACCTAGGAGTGAAACACCTGAAGCGTGGCGGTGCAGGCGTGCCACAGCGGGCACGGAGCCGCTCGGGGGGCCGGGGTGCCCCAGCAGCCCCCTGAAGTCACGGCTCTCCCCGCGGCCCCCTCCGCCGCTCACCTGCTGCTGGGCCCTGTCCGTGTCACTGGCCGCCATCGGAGCCGAGGGAAGGAGCAGGAGGCAGGGAAGGAGCAGGAGGCGAGGGAAGGAGCGGGAGGAAGGGAAGGAGCAGCAGGGAACAGCACAGGGCAGCCGGGCGCCGCGCCGTGTGCGCAGCCGTGGCCGTGACGCTGCGGGCCTTCCTTCCGCCGCAGGGACAGCGGGAGCGGCCGGGGCTGCCCTCCTACCCCGAGCCGCACAACCTGCTTTATATCCCTCTGGGATACTTTCCCGTATTCCCTACATCCTGTTTTTAAACTAAAGTGTGTAAGCAGTTGTGTTTCACTGAGGATTTTACTGATGCAGACGTTTTCACCTTGCGTTTATGGCACTCGGGATGCAACGATTGACATAACTACAAAATTTACTTTGAAAATTATTTAAAAGAGTAACAGGTGTTTCAAGCAGTTCTAGAAATCCATTTCTTCTATTTAACCTCGGGAAGTTTAAGGCATCTCTTTTAGAGATGCACTTAAGCAGTGCATCAGTGAAGATCAGTAAAGATCTCCTTACATGCAAAGCATGGATTTCACCGTTTTTGCAGTTTTTGCTATTTATGGTTTTTTTCCAGTGTGATTTTATACTGACACAGTTGGGAAGAATTTAACGCAAACTTCGCTTTGCCTTTTTGTCTTTCTGGTAAACTTAGAGAATTTGCACCCGTTCTGGAGAACAGGATTAGAGTTCAGAATGATTGTGACAATCAGGTGAAACAGACAAAACAAAAACTAAAACAAAATTACAACCTACAGAAAAGGAAAAAAAAAAAAAATAGGAAAAAAACACAACCCAGGATGCTACTGAGTATGGACAAAACTAGCACTGTATTATCAACTACATACATTCTGCATGGAGAACTACTGATTGCACAGCAGTTCTGCAGAAATTATTTCAGAATTAGAGTGAATCCAAGACCATCTTTGTCTTCAGTGTCACAAACAGAATTGGTTTAATTATTTTTGAAAAGATAATAAAAAGAATATACCCAGTCTCATAACATGACAAAAATGCATATTTTATCAGACAAAGCCATGTATTCCAGTCAATTTTGAAAGAGAGAGAAAGAAATTTATACAGACAGTGAGCTTATTGTTTAAACAATTGCCTTCTTACCAAAGCATAACTGAAAGCTTTATTCCAGATAATCTAGAAAAGATTTTCCAGAAAATCTAGAAAATATTTTTAAGGTGCTCCATCTGTTCATCCTAGTAGTACATTGCCTTAAATAGAGAACTATGACAAGGCTTAAACTTTCTGACAACAATCTCTGTACGATGCTTGTGCTTTATAAATTGCTAGTTTTGACATAGCTGAATGAGCGACTTTACATTACTGTGCACATTTTTTGTTATTAAATAACTCAAAAATGTTATTGCCATTTTTTATGACTGTTGTCTCTAAGTCATATAAAAGCATTGATATGAAAAACTTCAGCAATCTGCTATTGGGCAAGGAAGAAACTGTACCAGATAAGGAGGCACAGAGAATAAATCACAAAAACTGTATGGACTGTAGACATCTCTGACACATTTCAGAGGACTCGCTAATTTCCTTTAATTATCATCTATATTTGTGACAAGTCTTAGTAAATAGAAATGGAGATAAATGTGGCTAATGAATCTCCAGCTTGTTTGGAGATACTAAATTAATAACAGAGTAGCTGAACTGATATGGTGCACAGGAGTATTTACCAGATAATTACTGTCTTTGTCTGTCTGAAACATTCTACTAAAGCAGATATGAAATACATATCCACAGCTTTCAAACAAATGATAACAGTGGAGTTTTCTAAACTATTTGGGGTATTCTAAAAGAATATAACTGAACCTCACTGTTCTTTACGGTGAGGCATCTCCCTAAATGATACTCTTCACAGCAATGTGTTAATTTTGATTTTTAAAATGGTTACAAAGTCTAATCTTGGTCCATCAGTTCACAAAGACTGCTTTGTGTACCACAGATAGCAAAGAGAAACATTTAAAGCTCAAATCAAATCAATTAAGCCAAAGAAAACCCTGAGGTCAGGGAGCAGCCCAAATTGCTACCTTGAATTCAAATTCTTTGTTCTGTCTTGTCAGGGCACTGGGTAATTACTCTTTTCATTCCTCAACTGGAATATAATACTAGAGCACAAAAAGCTTAAATGAGATACAAATAATATTCAATCAGGACTGAATCACAAATAAGTGAAAAACACAGAACTAAAAGATACTGAAGAATTAAAGTTTAAGTAAAATATCCATAACCCCACTTTATTTTGCATACAACAGTTCAAACAGCATGATGCATTTTCAACTCCTCTTTTAAACTAAAAAAAAAAAAAAATTAGAAAAAATAAGGACGTCATGTCATGTCATGTCATGTCATGTCATGTCATGTCATGTCATGTCATGTCATGTCATGTCATGTCATGTCATGTCATGTCATATACTAATGATTAATCCCCTCAGTTCTGGACCCTGGTTTTGGGCAGGATTTTCTTCTACTGAGACTGCTCCAGTAGTGTCTTAAGAATAGCTCAAGGAGATCATTTTGCTATAGTTACTTACCAACAAAACACTACATTTTCTCTAATGCTCCAATTCCATTCTACATTCAATAGAAATCTCATTCTCCAATAGAAATCTTAATTGTGCCATCCAATAATGAGAATTTATCCATTTGAGGACTAAGTAGTTCAGCTGATTTCAGTTCCACAGTGATGCATTTTGCTAGATTGTGGTCTAAACTGACATAAATTAGCTGTAAGGTTCATAGATATAAACTCTCACATGCAGGTGATTTATCATTTTGGAACTAAAACCAAACCTAACTGGTTCAGTCACAAGAAAAAGTAAGTGCATTAAACAAGCCTAGTTCTTGTTCTAAAACTACATGTCTGGTAAGAAGAAGCATATGTCCAGGTTAGAAATACCTTGGTTAGAAATATTTCTTCTCATTAAGCCCCAACCCAGTTTTTGTGCTGGCTACAGCAGGGTACAATTGCCTTCAGCAGAGCTACAGAAATCCATAAGCTTTTCTATGAAGTAACTACTAGCAGGTTTTAGGAGCCTCCTGAGAGAAGAGGACCAGCAATGAATTCTCACATTTTTTCCTGCCATACCTGCATTCAGATAAAAACAGGCCTGTCAAAAGGAACTCTTCCTGTTATAGGATTTTTTTCCCCTGCTACAGGATACCTCAAGAAACCACCTGAGCTTGCTTCAGTGCTGCTTTAAGTAGCAAAAAGCATTTCTCAGCTCAGGAGGCAATCCAACTCACACCATCCACAAATTCACTACATTATATGGTTATTGCCTGCAAAGTATGAAAGAAACTTCAGCAACAGACTAGCATCTGCAAGAATTCCTATTGCAGGCAGTTCAGAACAACATGAACATTTCCTTTGATCACTCACTGGCAGTTGCTCATGGTAATCCAGAGAGATCCACAAGAATCCCATCTGAGAGTGTCAGCACATGAATTAATTCTCCCGTGTCTGTGTTTTTCCAGCCTAGTAAATAAAATCTGTATGGAAATACGGCAAGGACCTGTGCTTGCTGCACTGCTTTTCAGAGTTGGGGAGCAGTTTCCTCAAGAAGTGCACCAGGGCTGTAACAAAGTTGCTAAGGAACAAATTTTCAGGACTGCTGGTGAGCTAACAAACAGAGTCATTTAACATGTTACTGGGTGAAAACAAACATACAGCCCATCATATGTATCATTTATTATTTCCACTTTTCATTTCTCTGTGTGCACTCTGTTCCCCAGTCGTATATCTCAAATTTGACCAGTATGCTCTAGTCTGAAGAGGAAGAACACAAAGTGTCAGTGTAATAAAGGTTGTCCCATCACAGACAGGATATAAAAAATACTATACTGTGAAAATCACAGACAAAACAGTTCAGTGAATTCTGTGCAAGGCTGTTTGCCAGTGTGTTCAGCCCTAAGACAGGACATGTATCATGCTTTCTGAATCACTAATTTCAGCAGGTGATCTGAAAAAGGAATGACATGAAAACCAAACCAAACCAAATCAAAACAAAACAAAAGAGAACAAAACCTTGATATCAGCAACACTCTCTCATTTCCACACTTCAAAGTCCAAAATGCACCGGGATATTATCTGGTATGTGCAAGGAGGCAAAACATGGGTGAAAAAAAGACACTTTTTGAAGATGATGAAAGCAGAAGAAGTGTAGTGATCCTGGCCAGGAGAGCCCTGCACATCCAGGAGATGGTGATTCATGGCCCAGGTCTGTGCTATACTGCCTCCAGACCTGGCTTGTGGTGCACAAAACCCTTGGAAGCAGGATCAACTTCACTAGCTCCTTGGCACAGAGTGCAGGCGATTAGAGCAACTGCATGGCCTTGCCCTTATCTAGAAGCATACAAGGAGAAAAACTCTCTTGTGAACGTCCTTTATGGAATAGCTGTTTTCTTGTAAGAAAACTAAAATACTGCAGCCAAAAAGGAGTCTTTCTCCAGAGGTGGGATAGGTGCACCTGCCAAAGGAGAAGTCCATCCAGGGTTAATCCAATGCTGCAGGAATGTGGACATCATGGCTTCTGATTTACTTGCTATCTCTGTTGGTTGTTACATTGTCTTTTTAAACCATTAAATTTAGTAAGTTACTTGTTTTCAGGCCTTTCTTACTCAGATTCAGAGAACAACCCTGCACTGACTGGCTGAAGGGTGAAACTGAACTGCAAACTCTGTTGCATTGCAACGGGTTATAGAGTAGGTAGGTGACAATACCTCTATTTCATTATAAAACTTGTAAGAAATATGCGGTGATAATGTACATATTTTAATTTTGTATCCATGTATGCAAAATAAATACAAAATAGGAAAAGGTTTTATTGTGAGGTTGCTTAAAGCATTTATGGCATTGTGAAGGATGGCTCAAAGTCAGAAACAGGAGAAAGAAATAAAGGAAAAGGTGTATGAGGATGACACAGCTAGTGCTTTGAAAGTAAGGGCAACAAGTTGAAGCTCTGCTCCTAAGAAAAGAAAGCCAGTATGATCCTTCCCTGAAGCCTCTCAGATGTTTTATAACTACTATATTTTTTATTATTATAGCATCCCTGAAAGCAGATCTCTTAAGTAAGATAAACTAATTAAAAGTAACAAAAGGCAGTAGAAGTTCAGACATGATACATTTGTGTTATCTGCAGGTATGAAACTGTTCCTTTTCTTCTTTTTTTCTATGTATTTCTTCAAAGATTAAAAATACATGTAGCTATAGACAATACAGAAAAATTAAGCTTGCCTCATTATTTATGCATGAAGAGTTTCAGAAGAATTGTTCAGGTCTAAACTTGCCCAATTTTGGAACAGAAGTTTCATTCTAATCTTTTGTGATAGTTTGTCAGAGCACCTGTGTCTCCTGCCCTGCCTCTTCAGTGCTCCTTCTGCATATGATACAGACTTGGTCATCCTACAGCACTGCAAAGCTTCTCTGCTCCCTTAATAAATTTTTGCAGGATTTCAGAGGTACTGTGGGAGTTTTCAAAATGCAAAACCCCTCTCATGTGCTAAAGGCAGAAAAACAAGGTGCCAGCTCTTTATATGAAAGGTGTAGAATAAATAAGGGTAGGACAAACAGAGGAGAAGGAGCGGTGGATGAAAGGGCATTGAAAAAAGCGAGTACTTCACTTTCTGTCCCTGGTAACACCCAATTTCTCTTTTAGGTTGCTTTTGGCTGTGCTGTTCTTAGAAGCAGTGTGTGTTGAAAATTTTCTTTCACCTGCACCACGGTTGTATACGCTACCAGAGCGATTTCTAAAAAGACTGTGTTTTCCCCTCTGTCGATGCACCATTATCGTAGAGTTACANAAGGAATGACATGAAAACCAAACCAAACCAAATCAAAACAAAACAAAAGAGAACAAAACCTTGATATCAGCAACACTCTCTTTCTCATTTCCACACTTCAAAGTCCAAAATGCACCGGGATATTATCTGGTATGTGCAAGGAGGCAAAACATGGGTGAAAAAAAGACACTTTTTGAAGATGATGAAAGCAGAAGAAGTGTAGTGATCCTGGCCAGGAGAGCCCTGCACATCCAGGAGATGGTGATTCATGGCCCAGGTCTGTGCTATACTGCCTCCAGACCTGGCTTGTGGTGCACAAAACCCTTGGAAGCAGGATCAACTTCACTAGCTCCTTGGCACAGAGTGCAGGCGATTAGAGCAACTGCATGGCCTTGCCCTTATCTAGAAGCATACAAGGAGAAAAACTCTCTTGTGAACGTCCTTTATGGAATAGCTGTTTTCTTGTAAGAAAACTAAAATACTGCAGCCAAAAAGGAGTCTTTCTCCAGAGGTGGGATAGGTGCACCTGCCAAAGGAGAAGTCCATCCAGGGTTAATCCAATGCTGCAGGAATGTGGACATCATGGCTTCTGATTTACTTGCTATCTCTGTTGGTTGTTACATTGTCTTTTTAAACCATTAAATTTAGTAAGTTACTTGTTTTCAGGCCTTTCTTACTCAGATTCAGAGAACAACCCTGCACTGACTGGCTGAAGGGTGAAACTGAACTGCAAACTCTGTTGCATTGCAACGGGTTATAGAGTAGGTAGGTGACAATACCTCTATTTCATTATAAAACTTGTAAGAAATATGCGGTGATAATGTACATATTTTAATTTTGTATCCATGTATGCAAAATAAATACAAAATAGGAAAAGGTTTTATTGTGAGGTTGCTTAAAGCATTTATGGCATTGTGAAGGATGGCTCAAAGTCAGAAACAGGAGAAAGAAATAAAGGAAAAGGTGTATGAGGATGACACAGCTAGTGCTTTGAAAGTAAGGGCAACAAGTTGAAGCTCTGCTCCTAAGAAAAGAAAGCCAGTATGATCCTTCCCTGAAGCCTCTCAGATGTTTTATAACTACTATATTTTTTATTATTATAGCATCCCTGAAAGCAGATCTCTTAAGTAAGATAAACTAATTAAAAGTAACAAAAGGCAGTAGAAGTTCAGACATGATACATTTGTGTTATCTGCAGGTATGAAACTGTTCCTTTTCTTCTTTTTTTCTATGTATTTCTTCAAAGATTAAAAATACATGTAGCTATAGACAATACAGAAAAATTAAGCTTGCCTCATTATTTATGCATGAAGAGTTTCAGAAGAATTGTTCAGGTCTAAACTTGCCCAATTTTGGAACAGAAGTTTCATTCTAATCTTTTGTGATAGTTTGTCAGAGCACCTGTGTCTCCTGCCCTGCCTCTTCAGTGCTCCTTCTGCATATGATACAGACTTGGTCATCCTACAGCACTGCAAAGCTTCTCTGCTCCCTTAATAAATTTTTGCAGGATTTCAGAGGTACTGTGGGAGTTTTCAAAATGCAAAACCCCTCTCATGTGCTAAAGGCAGAAAAACAAGGTGCCAGCTCTTTATATGAAAGGTGTAGAATAAATAAGGGTAGGACAAACAGAGGAGAAGGAGCGGTGGATGAAAGGGCATTGAAAAAAGCGAGTACTTCACTTTCTGTCCCTGGTAACACCCAATTTCTCTTTTAGGTTGCTTTTGGCTGTGCTGTTCTTAGAAGCAGTGTGTGTTGAAAATTTTCTTTCACCTGCACCACGGTTGTATACGCTACCAGAGCGATTTCTAAAAAGACTGTGTTTTCCCCTCTGTCGATGCACCATTATCGTAGAGTTACAGTCCGCACTGAGGCGGTTTTGGCCCCCCCGGTGTCTCTGAACGCCTCTCGGTGTCCGCGTCCCGCCCCAGCCGGGGGCGCTCCCCGGGCAGAGCGGAGCCCAGCCCGCGCTCCCGAGCGGCGGCGGCGGCGGGCACCCGCAGGATAGTGGCACTCACAGGATAGTTAGGGTTGGAAGGGACCTCTGGAGATCATCTGGTCCAACCCCCTGCCAAGCCTGGGCCACCCAGCGCAGGTGACACCGGAACGCGTGCAGGTGAGTTTGGAATGTCTCCAGAGAGGGAGACTCCGTGACTTCCCGGGCATCTGTTCCAGGGCTCTGACCTCTTCAACGTAAAGTTCTTCCTCATGTTGAGGTGGAACTTGGCGTGTTTTAGTTCATGACCATTGCTTCTCGTCCTGTCGCTGGGCACTACGGAACGAGTGTGACACCAAACCGCAGCGGGCCCAGGGCGGTACCTGCGGGGCAGCCGCGGGGTCGCAGGGGGGTCACTGTCCCTCCCTGGGAAGAGCGGCGCCGCCGGCTGCGCCCGCTGCAGGCCCGTTTCTCTCAGGGGGCGGGCGCAGCACCCTCGGCGGGACCTTGCTTCACGCCTCCCGCCTTTTCGGGCGGGCTGCGGCGACATGCCGACCCCCGGGGCCGGCCCCCGTGCTGGTGCCGCTCTCGGTCACGGGGGCGGTGCGGCGGCCAGGCGGGCGGAGCCCGGTCGCGGCCCGCC
>VZRH01003847.1:460263-490170 GCA_013397555.1 Urocynchramus pylzowi
GGCGGCGGCTCGCGGGGCGAGGCGAGGCGAGGCCGGCAGTGGGCCAGCCCGCCCGCCCGGGGCGGGTTTCCTTCCGCGGCGGGGGATGCGCCGCTCTCCCGCGGCGGCGCTGGCTTTGTTGCTGTCGTGGCCGCCTCTCCCCCGCAGCCGCCGGGAGCGGGTTCGCGGGTGGAGGTGTCGCTGGTTGCCCCCCTCAGGAGTCCGTTGTGCGGGCTGAGGGGACGGCCCCAAGCCAGGCTCGGCTCGAGGCACGAAGCGGAGGCGGCCTCGGAGGCGGGGGCCGGGGGGGTCTCTCGCCCTTGGGAAGCGGTGTCCTCGCTTGCTGCTGTGCGTGTGTCCCTTCCTCCTCCTCCTCCTGTTCCCGCTGTTCCCCTCCCTGGAACAGGCGCGGCGCTGGCCGGTGCCCGCAGGTCTGAGCGCACCTTTCCCCGCTGGCAAGGAGCGCAGCTGCTGACTCGCCTTAAAAAGTGTTTCATTACCGGGACCGGAACGAGCCGCTCGATTCCAGGCGGGCGTCGGGAACTCCGGCGGTCCTGCTGAAGTTCTCACTGCTTGGGACTGTGCCTGCCTGCTGGTCCGGGTGAGATCTCGTACGAGCTGTGGGTAAGCTTATTCGGAGCGCCTGGGCTGAAAGAAAGTCTTTGATGTAACAGAAATGAAATAAGTACGGAAAACAGCCAGGAGATACCCAAGAACGAGGATTAGTTTAGGTAGTGTTGCCTTGGGAGTGGTGCTGAATAGATGGCTATTGCAGAGGAGTTAATTGATTTTAAAGGAACAGTATCTTGATTTTAGAGATGTGCTGCTTTCACAGGGAGACTGTGTCATATAAGCATGACCAGCTTCTAACTTCTACAACCCTTTACCCGAAGACTGAAACAACTGCTTTCAGATAACATCACTCATGCTTCTAGTACAGCCACTCTTCTTGGAGCAGCTCCTGTCAGTACGGTGTGTTGTGTGGGTTTGTGGACAGGTTCTGTCTGTTTGTGCGGTTTAATGCATTTTGCCTGCCTTCTTTGCAAGCACCACATCATAACGTGTGCGTGCTGGGACATGTAAGAAATCTTCCTGAGCACGTATCAGCCTCTCCTACAGGAATCTAAATTTCATTGCTAGAGGAAGATCTGTTGAAATACTAGACAATGTTGTGCTTTTTGCCAGCCTTACTGTTTGTCATGGGGAGAAAACTTCCTGTGTGACCCGTGGCCGCTGCCTTGGAGCCTTTATGTTAAGTTGGCCAGTGCTAGTGCTGCTTCTCCTACTTTTCTAGCTGTATATGGGCGAAACCCACTCATATTCTGCTTAGTATATGTTGTCATTGTTCTGGGCTGTGTATGTAGCTAGAGGATTCAGCAGGAGAAGAAATCAAAGTGAAAGCAGGTGGGTCTTACAAGGAGTGCTGCCTCATAATCAGGAGTGGCACTTTGGATCTTCATAGGTCACTTTGAGAAAAGTAGCTTTTTTTTTTCGCTTGGACTTTATCCTAGCAGGTAGATAGTTAGTTGGCCTTTTCTGTTGAAGTATTCTGCAAAACTCCCTTAAGCAGGCATGCAGGCAGAATGGTAACCTGTGTTCTCTGTGTTGGAAACAGCCCCTGTGTGAAGGTAGACCCTCTAGTAGCGTGACAGAATCACTCTGGTGTAGGTCTCATAGAAGAAGATAAAAGCAGAGCATCTCAATGCTATTTTTTATACCTTCTTAAAGGCTAAGATTCAATTAGCAGCCAAGTACTGCTGTGGTAGTCCTAATGAGTAACAGAAGTGCCTTGCAGTCACATCTCAGCTGCAGAGGAGATGTTAAATAATGTTCTGTGGTGTTGTGTCATGATGTACCAGTGACTGTGGAGACTGCCATGGTAGCCTTTCAAGGTCACAAGGCTTAAATAGGGGCCATGAAAGGCAGTTTACCTGTATCAGCTGATTAATGGAATGAGGTAACAAAGGCAGCGTGGCTGACTGAGAGATGTGTTCTCTTTTAAGTGGTTAGTAGATTTGCATAGAGGCAGCACAATCCTTATAGATGAACCTGCTAGCAGTATCTTAAGGCTAATAATTCCAAACTAAACTATTAAGTTTCTCCCTCCAGTGCTGATGACCTGGATTGGTACCTTAAAATTGGTGGGTGGGGATTTTAGAGCTCTTCATGATGGGTCATAGGACCAGATAAACTGCTGTCTGCACAGGAGTATAGGTGTACATAGTACAGCTGCAAGTGCACACCACTTGAGTGTCTGTGTGTTGCTTTGTTTCCATACTCTAAACTTGTCACTCAAACTTCTCTTGGTGGTTTTTCACCTCCATTACAGAGCAAATCCTATTGCTTAAAACAGTGTTTACAACAGTATAAAAGGTTCTGTTAAGAGTCTCTTTGCTGCCTGTTTTATTTAGACATGTCATTTAGCTTATTAGCTGAAGCTGTATGTTCTTTATCATTTGTCTGATGGGTAACTGCATGCAGATACACTTTCCAGCCCCAATTGTAGAAACATTTTCACATGAGTGATCTTTCTGTGATTAGTAGCCAGACAGTAATTATTCTGCGTCATTGCATGCTGCAGGCTTACAAAGTGTATTTGAAATTGGAGGCTTGGCCTGAACAGCAAGGTCTTTGAGGACTAAACCAGTGAAGCAGGCAGACCATGTTACTATGCATGTTACTCTATTGCTAGTGTTTGCTGTAAGAGTACAAATAAATCAGTGATTTTAACCTTACAACTATTTGGTGGTAGAAAAACTATGCAAGTAATTTTATATAGTGGTTGAACTTTCTGTGTGTATTTTGAGCTGTTTGAGATTCTGCTCATGTACATAACAGGCCTTGCTGCATACAAGAGTTGTTTATTTGAATCAGCATCTTGGTTTCTTTCCCAAACAGTCTTTTCTTCCTTCTTGCCAATATCAAATGGAAACAGCAGGTTGTTAATGCGTTGAAAGTGCATTGCTATTCGTACCTGCTAAGTATGTGGGATGTTGACAAACGATACAGGGTAATGATAGGAGCGTGTTTCTCATCTGAGACATGGCTAAAGCAATACTGTGTGGGAGGGGGTGAAAATGAATGATGAGCTTTGCTTTTCTTTTCTTCCCCCCCCTTCCCCCCAGTGATGGCTAAGCCAGCAAAATGAGTCCTCTTATCTTTGGTTTGTGTGATTCTCAGTGCTGCATTCTGTCCCACCGAAACTGTATCACTCAGCTTCAGAGATAGTATTACAGGCTGATAATACATTAACATACATGATTTTGATCATTTTCTAGACACTGCTAGAACTGATTCACTGAGGAAAATTATACCTGCCCCAGTAACAAAAACTGTGCTGTGTTGCCTCCACAAGTGGATAGATTGCTGTTTAAAGGAAAAAGTAGCTTCAGGGCTCAAAGGACTGCTAGAAGAACTAGTACTATTTTGTTTTGTTTTCTGGTAGAACTGAAAAGCATGCATGAACAAGAGTGCTGACTAACTGCTTCTGGAGAAGGTGTTTGTATTCTGTGTCTGTGATAGATTGCAGGTGACTGATCCAGTCTGTTCTTCTGAAATATGCTAGGAAGGGCTTGCTTAGTCTTTGTCAAATTCTTTGAAAAGAACTTCTCTCTCTGCCTTTGCTGGTTGAGGAAAAGGTAGGGAAACCTCTCTTTGCTGCATTGTTAGCTCTTTGGCAGTCTGTCCTGTTCTAATTTCTGCCTCAGTCTTGAATATTGCAGGATCTGCCACTGTTACAGGCTTTTTGTTCCTTACCCAGTGTTCTCACTGTCTCTTTTCTTGCTGAGTGGCTTCTTATCTTACCATAGTCAAAGAGCTCCCTGCATCTATTTAAGCTGTGAGTGTGTGTGGTGCAATCAAGCTGCCTGTCCAGAACAGCAGAGTGTAAACAGTTTGTGGGACCATTCAAAACCTCTGCTAGTATAGGAAAGCTGACTATGTGAGGCCAGTAATCATTAACTGACTGCAGGACCTGGTAAACCTAGTGTGTCAGGTGAACATACTAAACTGGACACACTAAATTTGGACAGAGTCTCTTGTTTTCCTGTTGTATCAACAGCAATAAATTGTCTATAGCAGCACAGTCTTTTGAAGCTGTTTTTAACATAGTTTCTTGACACTGCTTAAAAGCAGTGTATTTAAATAGGGAAATGCTATATCTAGGTCTAGTTGAATCATAGAATAAGCTGAGTTGGAAGGGACCCATCAGGATCACCGAGTCCAGGTCCTGGTGCTATGCAGGATGCCTCATGAGTCACACCATGTGCCTGAGAGCATTGTCTTCTTGACTTCTTGAACTGTCAGATTTAGTGCTGTGTCTGGTTTTCTGGGGAACCTGTTCCAGTGCTCAACCANGGAAGACTGCAGTGGGGTCTCCCTTCAGTCTCTTCTTCTCCAGGCTGAACAAACCAAATGACCTCAGCCTCCCTTCATAAATCTTTCCCTCCAGATATTTCAGCATCTTCATTGCTCTCCTTTGGACACTCTCTAATAGCTTAATGCCTTTTTTATATTGTGGTGCCCAAAACTGTACCCAGCACTGAAGAGGAGGCTGTCCCAGAGCAGAGCAGGGCGATCCTCTCCCTTGCCCAGCTGGTGGTGCTGTGTCTGATGCCCCCCAGGACACAGTTGGCCCTCCTGGCTGCCAGGGCACTGCTGACTCATGTTCAACTTGCCATCGACCAGGACCCACCCCCAAGTCCCTTTCTGCATTGCTACTCTCCAGCATCTTGCTCCCCAGTCCACATCTAGGGTTGCCCTGTCCCAGATGTAGAGTCCAGCACTTGTTAAGCTTCATACAGGTGTTAGCTGTTGTAATACCATTAAAAAAAAAAAAAAAAAAAAGGCAAACCAACTTCAGACTGTGATTTCAGTGTGGAAAAAGATTGGTTAAGACATCACTTAGAAACTGTATTCTTCAACAGACCTGGTAAGTAGCAGTATTGCTTGCCCAAAGAGCTAAGGCTCCCTGTCTAGTAGAGAGCTGTAAAAAAGGTATGTTAAAAGATTTTGTTTCCTCCCTTCTTTGAAAGACATAAATACTTTTTTTTTCCTTTGCAGTTCAAGAGCAATGGTAGGGTTAGAATTAATTAGTGATCTTTTAGAGTTGCATGTTAACTTCCTTATATTGTACTGCTGTGTTTCTTAAAGATAAGGACAAATCTACAAAGTTGTCTGAGTCCCCAAATCCCCTTCAAGTTGAAGTTGCAGGGCCTCAGATACCCAGGCTCAAGAGATGATAGTACTAATTACTGATGGGTATCTGACATCTCCATGCAAAGACATTCTGTTCCCCAGGGTTGGCAGACAAAATAACTGTCAATTAATTCTCAGGTAATACTTGGGTTAATGGATGTACATAGTTACTTCCTTTTTTTTTCATTCCCGTTGCCTTTGGAAACCTGAAGGGATAAGGGTGAAAGCCTTGTAAGAAAAAAGCAAATGCTTACTAGTTATGCTTGTAGCAAAGCTTGCCTTGTTTGTGGCATAGTTTCAACTCCCAAGCCACCCTTAGAACCTAGAAAACAGAGAAGCAACAAAACATGGGTATTTGGTTATTTAACTGCTCTGTATGAGGAATTTTAATGCTTCTTAGTAGCCTGAGTGCTGGGCTGTTGCAATAGCTTGCGCATTAAGTGTGTTCCACAGAGAGAATAGTTATCTTTCTCATACCAGAGTTAGTATTAAATAACAGCTAAAAGTGATGTCATTTGAAGCCATAACTTACAGCAGTATATCCGTTTGCAAAATCTCTTCTTTTGTATATTTTATCAGAGATGACTACAGAAGCAGAACAGCAGCTTCTCCATGATGCTAGAAATGGAAATGCTGAAGAAGTTAAACAGCTGTTGGATACCTTGGACAAAGGAGAAATAAGCTTTGATATCAACTGTAAAGGTTAGTAGCTTCCTCAAATGTTCGTAATCTTGTTGTTGAAGTCACATGTAGTGAAACTGATAGTGATAGTATAATCTTGCTTTCTTGCTTTGAGCACACTGGGGAGGTCTCAGGAGAGTAATAAAAAGCCCACTTAACTTTTACACTGTGACTTAAGGGCATATTTGCATAGGGGAGAGAATAAAAGAGTATGGATTGTTGCAGTGCACAGAAAAACTCAGCATAATTCGTAGACACTAGGAGTGTCAAGAAGACAAAGAATCAGTAGCTCTTTTTGCCTGTGTTCGTGCTTATGCCGACTTTGAAGCTTTAGCATACTAAACAAAACAGATTGTGCTGCCCGGGGATTGTTCAGGGAGGTAAATAGCTTTCATCAGAGCTGCAGAGAATATTAGATCAGGTCAGTCATTTGTGCTCTGCTCAGTGTAAGGGTTTACTATTTTGGGGTTTTTTAGGCCCGTATTTTGTTATCACACAGTAGAAGCGTTACATTTCTTGCCACTTGCAAAAATGTTTGGGGCAAATGTTTACTTCTTACTTCTGGCAGAATACTAGGTTATTTGGGAAAAGAAACTGAAACTGCTCTTCATCTGGGTCTGGGTCTTTGGCCATCACTGAAGTTTTGCTGATGTGCAGCTAACATAGGCGTGGCTCAGCAACTTGCTTGCTGTGCATTAAAACTTCTAACTGGGACTAGATTTGCAAGCTTGCTAGCAATTGCAGATGACCTTACTTTGTTATTTTAGTAGATTTATATTTCTCTTTATTTACATGAGTGTGTTTCTGGCAGTGGTTGTGTTTCTGGAAGCATTGGTTGCTTCCAAGATGTGGATGTAAATCTCACTCTTTCTACCCAGGCTGGAATTCCATTGTTTGTCATTTAACTGTTTAGCAGCTCTGAGAAGAAAGTGCTGCAGAGGGAGAGGGAAGAGATCAACTGTGCTTCCTCTCAACCGTAACAGAAGGGAACACCTTGCCCTAGAGGGCAGGGATTCCTATTACCTGAACAAGCTCTATCCCTTTCCCAACTCTCATTCTTAATCATTAGCTTACCTATCGTTTTGTTTGACTACTCAGCTGTGTTTGTGTTTTCTCAATGGTTAATGTACTTACCTCAGAAAAAGAAGTTGTGAAACCCAAGCTCTTGCTCCTTCATCTTTGGGGAGCTAGTCCATAATTTAAAAGGGAACCAAACAAACCTTGATGAAACTGAAGTCCTCCACCCTCAGTAGTATATTCTTGGTAAATATTCAAAACATATGCAGTGCCTAAACAGTTGGAATAAAAGTACCTTAAGATTCATGGAACAGTGCCTATAAATAAGTTCCTGAAGTCTTGAAGCCTCCTGTGCTTAGAAGAGATTTCAGAGTATCTCTGTGTTCTTACACATAATCTGAAGTCAAGAAAGCATAATGAAATGGCATACTCTGCTGTCTACTATATCAAGCAAATGGGTCTCTGGTCACAAAGTCTGCAGCATAGAATAGACTCAGGTAATAAAGTGAAAGATGGTCCGTAGCTGTTTTTGTAGTTTAGCAGTATGTGCCAGCTGGTTAGTACTTGCTTGCTAATGGGAGGTCTAGGAAGCTAGAGGGAATGTGCTTGTGATATTATATTTAACCTAAACTAGTTCCAAATACAGATGTTGTTCACCGTGAAATCTCTGCTTTTGAACTTTCAATTCTTCTAAATGTCTGAGGACACAGAAGTGTAATTAGTCTTATCTGAGGGCACTGCTCTAATTGTGTGAAACTTCAGAGTTAAATCTCTGTTCTTCTGCAGTAATTTTTCAGAGACTGACTTGTTTCACTTTGCTCCCATAGAGTGTTCCATTGGAAACAGTCTAAGACAAATTCAGGCCAAACAGCCTCTGCTGTATAACTGGCCCTGGCATTCTGCCTCCTCACTAGCTAAACCCACTGTTTCTTGCTACAGGTTCTGATCTGTTGGGTACCACCAGATAGTAATTGCATAACAACCTGATGATTTACTAAAGTACACACTGTAGACTGTAACTGTCTTTTTGCAACCCTTAATCTTCATTCTCTTCCTGACAGCCTCTTGTGCTTCTGTCATTACCTTGGATAATAGATGTCCCTAGAAAGTCAGGGTATGTGGAATGTCTTCAGTGCTGTAGCAGCTCCTTCAGGATGTCCATCTGATACAGCAGTGCCACTTGGCTTGGAATAAAGTGCTTCTGGAGCAGATGGGAGGCTGTACTGGAGATGGTGTAAACTTCCTGCAGAGTGTGCCTTGGTAGCCCTAAGTTTGACAAGTTGATGTGTCTGGGTGTCAAAGCCTATCTTTGACATCTCCTTGTCTTTTCAGAGGGGAGCTACATCTGAGGCTGTGTGTGCTGTAGATTCATAAGTGTCAAGTCTGACACAGTGTCAGACAGCAGTGATCCTAAACATCACAATTTCTACCAAAGTGAAGGATGAGAAAATAAATTCAGGCTGTCTGCACTTGTTCTGTTATGACTGTATTCTACCCAGTCAGTGCTTGCAGATAGGCAGGATTTGCTTGAGGAAAATCCAGCCAAATGATCTGAACTTCTCTTTTTGGGTTCCTCAGTTCACTGGTTTGGAAAGAAGGAATCTACATTAAAGAGTACCAAACCCAGGTTTCATCCAAAATAATCATGTTTTTTTAAGGTCATCTCTTGTTGGCTCATTCTTCTTAAATATAAAAAAATAGAGTATCTAGGAATTTGCAAGGTAAAAACTCTGTAAGGTGAGATTAATGGTCAGTAGTGTGTTATGACAAAACACACATTTGAATGACTGTACAGTGGCCTAGCAGCCCACAGCTGGAAAATGGCTGCCTTCCTTGTCTCCATTCTCTAAACAAATGGTAACACTTGAGTCTTAGAGTTAACTGGCATTAAAGCCAAGAGCTGTGTGTAAGAGGGAAGGGAATTATGGTTTTTGTTGGAATGACATTATTTCTCCTTTCCTATCCTTGCATTCTCCCTAGTGGTGTCATGGTTTAAAATAATAATAAAGTACAGACACTTGTGGTCACTTTGAAGAGAAGTAACACCTTAAAATCTTGAGAAATTAATGGTCAACTAACATCAGAAATGCAAGGATTCAGAGTGGATGCAGAACAAGGGCCTGTTTTTACTTTATTCAGTAAGAACTACAAATCTGGACAGATTCCTGGGGGTTTTTTTTCATGACTGAATTCCTTGGCAGCATCACTGTCTTGTCAGTGCTGTTAACTAATGTATGTTTTGGGCCAATTGTATGAATTCAGTGCAACTCATATCTCTTTTGTGTTCTTTGAATGAACATTACTCCCTACTGGACTGAGGGGTGAGTGATGTCCCTTTAGTATGTTATCCAACATAACTAGCCCCAGAGTTAGTGGTCCACACAGCATTTATCTTCTGTGATACTTTGGTCCATCAGTGACACAGGGTAGGAGCTCTGTTGTAGGCCAGACTGTAATGAGGGAAAGATCTAAATCTGGGGTTGGAAACAACAGGAGTTGAGAAGAAAGAGAATCAAATTAAAAAATAAATTGTCAATGAAGGGCAAGAATGTTAGCTGGAAACAGTTATAAGAAATGGGAAAATATTTCAGCTCCAAACCACATTCTAGTGTTAATTTTTAATATGAGAGCAGAAAATATGATGAACTTTCAAGATGAACAGTTTATTTTCCTTGTGCTTGTGGCTTGTTTCCTCAGGGCAAACTTGTGTTGTGCATGTTCCATGCCTCAGTACTTGAGCTTATATGACAGGGAAAAAACTTAATGGTGGCAGTGATTTCAAAACAATTTCTACTGCCTTATTTTCATTTTTCTTCCAAGTACAAAATGATAGCTTTTAGGTGACACTATAATACTGTGGGTGTGTTGCTTAGTAAAAACAAATCACAGGTTGCCTTTGCTTAATACAGTTGAGTGTTGCAGTTGGAAAGTAGAGTGAGTTGTTAACTTCAGTAATCTTTAATGCTTTTATATCTTGCTTTTAGAGAAATGATTGTAGGAGAGTTGTTGAATTTCATACAGCCAATCCTTCAGGTCATGTTTAAATGCTCTTTAAAGCATAAATCCTATTTTCCTTTTCAGGGTCATTTCTGTGCCTGTTTCCTGTCTTGTGCTTTATCATTCTGCAACTTAGAGCTGTAGATGATACATGAGTTCTACTGTGCATAAAGATTTCAAAGCACATTACTTAGTGAGGCTGTCTTTATTAAAACTGAGTAAAGCACAAGGCAAGGAAAAAACTGACGACAAAAAGCCTCAACATTGTCATTCCACCTGCTTTATTTTTAATTCTTTGTTTGTAAGATGGGTTGTCTTACCTCTCATTTGTGTGAAGAAAATAAAATTGTGTAAACCAAAGTTTTTTGATCAATGAGACAAAAATGTGCTTGCATGTGCCATTTTCATAGTGAATAAAGAATGAAAGTAACTGAAGCTTCTTGCTAGTGTTGAAAGCTGTTACATGCAAAGAAAAGTTTTATTCTCAGTCAGGCAACATGATTTTTCCCTTTCAGAAGGTTGTGGGTTTTTTTTTTGTTTGGGTTTTTAAAGTTGATTTTGTTGGGTTTGTTGGTTTGTTTTGTTGTTTTGTTTTGATTTTTTTTTTTTTAGATTTGAATCCAGCTTCCTCAAACTGCCTCCTGATTTAGTAATTTAAATAATATGTAGTAGTATTGATGCTTCCAGCCTCTTTGTTCCTCTCCTACTGTGGAGAATGGTCATCCATGACAACTTCCAGGCACACGACACTATCTCTTTTGTGTGGTCAAAACTTAATTTACCAGTTTTGTCTTTTAGGCAGAAGTAAGTCTAATATGGGTTGGACACCTCTTCACCTTGCTTGCTACTTTGGACATGCTGTTGTGGTAGAGGATTTGCTGAAGGTATGTGTCTGTTATTCTCTCTGTGTAAAGCTAGAAGCAGTTAGTGTTTGTTCAGGTTTTTGTGATAGAAGAGGCTTTGCAGAGAGGCAGAGGCACTCATACAGTTTATCTACTTGTAACACAGACATAACTGATTTTTGTGATATTAAGATAGGCCTGGTTTAGAAGGTTCCAAAATAGTGACAGTGGAAGTCTATGCAGTAGCATACAGCCCTTACTCTGAGAATTTTCTACAGTTATTGGTACTTAGCTGCTTTTCTCTTGAACTGTAACTATCTGCATGTAGGAACTAAAGATGTGCAGTATATAGCTATGCACTCATGAAAGCTCAGTTTTTTTGAAGCTTAGTGGGTATCTGTGTATAATAAGCCAGCATGTGATACTAGTAATGCAATTACTTCAGTAGTTTGATTAGTTTACTGTTGTACATAAAGTGCTTGAGTTTAGGCAATTTCAGTTAGTGAGCTGTGGAAAAGGCTAAAGTGTCTCAAATCCAAAAAAGGCTGCATTATCTAATTCTCTATTGTGCATAGAAGTATGCACAGAATTTTGTGCAAAGTAGCTTGTATGTGTTTTTTTTTCAGGCACAGACTAATATAGTTGGACTCATTATTTCTTTCTCACGTCTTTGAAATAATGAATTGCGTGATGAATTTTGAAACTATGGACTTCTGTTATCAAAACTGATGTGTTTGTATTTGCATAACAACTGCAAATGCAGTGACTGTGGTTTCTGACTGAATTTTTTTTTGTTGTTTTTGCTCTCAGGATAGCTTCAACCAGCCTTAACTATATTAGACCCTCTTTCATATTTGAAAGATTTTGCTGGATGGCAGGAGAGTGATAAGCAGGCTCAAATGTAAAGCTAATCTAAACTTGAATTTCATTAAGAATAAAAGCTGCCAGCGTAATCCAGACTTTAAAGGAGGAAACAAATTTGAGATTTTTTGAGAAATTTTTCTCTAGCATACACGCTTGCTCTGTAAATAAAGCCATTTTCAATTCAAGCGGGCTACTTAAAGCAAAAGGTAAAGTTTTATCACTTAATGCATTTATCAAGCGTCCAGCTTCAAGAGTTGGAAGAGTATAGAGTATAGAAGGACTTTGTACTTTTAGTTCTTTGATAGGGCTCTTGAAAGGGTATTATTTAAAGAACAAGGTGAGAAATAAGTGAGGCTGTGCACTTCTGAAAGCTAGGCATGTATAAGTGTGTCTATGTACTTGTGCAAAGAGCAAGTGAAGGAGGCATTATCAGAAACAGAGCTAGTCAGGTTCATCGGTTAACTTGAGGCAGGCAGCAATGACCTGGCTAAATCATGTGACCTAAACATATGTGATGAAGTTAAGTATGCCCTGCCCTCTCTTTGACCTTTTGAGAGGTTATGTAGAGTGGTGTAGAAGAAATACTTAATGAAAGAAGGATAGGATTTCCTGGTTTCTTGGAAGAGTGCCTGTGAGTGTGGCAAACACTCCTCTTTTCAGATAAAAGGTGTGGGGTGGAGAAAGTACATGACAAAAGGAAGGGAGACCTACAAAACCCCAAACAATCCAAGCCAAACAAAAACCAAGACAATAACAGCCCCCATCCCTTGTATTAAACTTACTTTCCATATACCTTCTTCTTAAAAGTGTGAGATATGACTGGAAAAATGCAGGGGGCTTTTCCTTTTTGAAGCAATTGAGAGAATGTTGGCTATGAATCTTAGATACATACTTTATCCTTGTTTCCAGGATAACATTCCAGTATTACAGTTCTGATCTGATTTGCCACGAGGTCTACATTAGTGTCCCGTCTCCCCTTCCCCCCAGGCAGAGGGAATAGCCATGTAGTTCTTGTTGGAAGGATATTCAAATGTCTTTTGGTCTTGTTGTGTAGGCAGGTGCAGATGTGAATGTGCTGAATGACATGGGGGACACTCCGCTCCATCGTGCAGCTTTCACGGGGCGTAAGGTAAAGTGTGGAGGCTTTTTTAAACCTCACTTGAAGAATTATTAAGAAAGTGCTAGCAATAAGATCACTTCAAAAAGATATTTTTACAGGGTCTAAAAATGACTTATTGTCTGTTTTGGTACAGCATGTTCAGAAGGATTAGGCACATTGCCTAGCTTGCATAACTGTCCAAAAAAAAAAAAAACAAACCACAGAGAGAAACCACATTGTTTTAATCTTAGCAGCTTTTGGAGGGGAAAGAAATCTCTTAAATTAGGACAGACAAGCCCATTTGGTGTCTGGAAGTGCTGTTTCTTCATAGTTAATTAGAACTAAAGAGCTTTTTATAGGCCTGTGTAACGTGACACTAGTTTGATTTCCCCCCCACCTTGCCATTATCATTCCAAAACTAGTACTACCTCTATGGATAACGTCTTGGCCCTTCAGAAGGAGTGACTACTTACTGTTTTGTCAAAAGAGCCAGTTGTACAATTTTTATTTGTCCAAGTCAGCATTCACACCAGGTACACCAGCGTTTCAGGGTCAGTCTGTTCAGCTTTACTTCCTGTTGGTTCCTTCAGCCTGACTGATGGGAGATAAAATGTTGCAGTCAGTCTCACTCTTCAATCTCTCTAAAACGTCCCTTCCTGTTTTCATGAGAAACCAGCAGTGGTGAGAAGCCGTTGGTTACAAAGCTCATCTTACAGGATGTCAATAGCTGGAAAGCCTGATTGTGGCCTTGCAGTTACACAGATAAGCAGTGTTTTACAAATTGTTTTTCAGGAGGTGGTGATGTTACTCTTGCAGTATAATGCTGATCCTTCTATTGTTAATGGCAGTGGAGAGACTGCAAAAGAAGTTACTTATGACAAAGACATAAGGAATATGTTGGAAGGTAACTTTATAGGTCAAAGTTTGTTTTGGGGGGTTTTTTAACGTGTGTATTCTAAAAGCTGCTATTTTTCCTGCAAGTTGTAGAAGCTCAGTTGAATTTTCTTTTTAAATTTGGTTATTAGAAAGAAAACAGTCATAGTTTTTGGTTCTTGTCTGCAGTACTGACAAGTGGGGTTTTTTGGGGACTCAAGAGTTAAGTATTATGAATACAAATAGCATTATTCAGGTCTATTTCAGTCCTGCTGGGGTAGTCCTTGCTACAGATTTGAATGGTATATGGGCAGTCAAAGCCTTGGCTCACTGGAAGAGACAAAACTCTAGTCAAGAACAATAAGTGGCTTCGTGTTAATCAGATCATTGGAGAGCAAAATTCTGAACAGTTTGCAAAGGTGACCCAGTTATGGATCAGATTTAGGACTTGCTATTGCAGTCTTAGACATTGTGTCAAAAGGCATAAAAAATAAAAACACTTCCCCTTGTTTCCTCCATGGCCTCACAGGTGTCGGAGATGAGGCAGATGGTGTCCAAATACTAATCTAGTTCACTGATTATAGTTTTGGAGAGTTCAAAAACTTTTGCTTCCTGGTATTACTATGTAATACTTTTAAATACTGATGGAGTTCTGTGTCAACTACCACAGACTGCATATAAGAAGTGATCTCCCTTCTGATTCTACATGCAAGTGCACAAATAACTCATTTCCACTGCTCATTGGCTGAATCGTTAGAGAAGAATAAAATTTTGGTAGGGTGATAAGAAGAGTAGAAGAGAAGCTGAAAAGAACATAGGGAAGATCTGAGATGAGGGTGGTGCATAGTTCCCATTTTCCCTTCTGCAGGGAGTGGGCTTGGTGTTAAGTGTTGAAAAAAAAAATAATATATATGTGTATACAAACTTGCACATCTTGTCAGATTTTATGTGCTTTGAACATATTTTTGCTCTGACACAGACTTTTCTGAGTAAATATGCTATTTATACCTGTCCCAAATAAATAATACTGGAAATTCTTGCTTCTCTAGGCTTGTTTTGCTATACTTTTTTGAATGCTGTACCTCATATATACTTTACTGAGAATGACCTTACTTTTATTTATCTTTTTTTTAATAGCTGTGGAAAGGACACAAGAAAGGAAACTGGAAGAACTCCTCTTAGGAGCAGCAAGAGAGGGGGAAACAGGAAAACTGGCTGCCTTGGTAAGAATTCAAGTCAAGTGATTCAATCCATAATGCTAATGTAACAAAATATGACTTTGTGCTTTGCATTTTAAAGGCTGTGGCTTTGGACTATTAGTGCTGTGCCCCATGTTATGTTGGTGTGGTGCTAAAGCCTCAAGGATTTTCGTGTTTGTTGGAGGTTGCAAAACCAAGAGTTTTAAACTTCTTTTGTGTTTTTTAAATCCTTTAGAAAGAATTAGCTAGTTAGTTGTAAACAGCAGTGTAATGGTTCATGGTCTGCTGAGATAAGCTTACTATTTTATTGTGGATACCTTAATGTTATGGATGTCTAGATTTTCACCACAGTGTGGCCTGTCTTTAATCTTGAAAGTAAGCTCTTTCTCATTAGCATCCATTGTAGCTTTTAATGGAGAGTCATCTGCACAGCACAGTTTCATGCTGAGCAGAAATTGAAAACTGTGAATTTGTGTGTGTGCACACTCGTAGTAATCCCAGATGAACAGTGTGGTGGCATGGTAAGGCTGTGGCAGAAGCAGATCACAGAAAGACTGGAGGGTGCCTCTGGATGTGATCCAGTCCAGCTCCTGTTTGTAGAGCAGAATGAACTAGAGCAGGTTGCTCAGGACCAAATCCAGCTGGGATTTGAAGCAGAGTCCTGATGCTTGAACTCACACTTTTGGAAGTCCTAAAGAGTGTCCTTGGAAGTAAGACATGCAGTATGGAATGGTTTTTACCTACTTAACACCTTCAGTAATGCCTTTTCAGGCATCAAAATTCACAAATATGAGATTTGTATATTGAGATATTTGATGTTCTTTATTTTTCAGCTTGGAAGCCAGAGGTGAACACCTGTTCACAATTTACTTCCCCCCCTCTAAATTTTTTTCTTATAGCCGGAAGAGCCCTTGTCATTCTAACTCCTTGCATGGAAGCTCTTGTTAAGTCTTTGATCATCCCTGTAATTCTTATTTGGAGTTTTTTGTTGTCCTCTTTGAAGTGGAAAGAGAACCAGAGCAGTACACAGCACCTAAGATGTGGAAAAATATGCATTGGAAAAAAAAAGGCATTAATACACTGCACAATTGTACTAATTGTAATTAATACACTGACATAAGTGATCTGTTCTTGTTTCTGATAATTTTCATACTTTTTACATGTCTGCTGACTTATACTTAAGCTGATGTGAAAAAAAAATCAGGAAAAAAGTGGCTCCTTCTAGAAATCTGTCATTAAAAAACTCTGCTTTCTTTCATGTGGCATGTAACTCTGCATGAGCATGTAATTCTCCCTGTGAACATTGTAATTACTAAGTGATTTTATTTTTTAAAAATATTTTTAATATTTCTTTTATTTATTTTTAATTTTTTAAAAATTTTTGTATTTGCTATCTTTGAGCTCTGTATATGTGAAGACAGCTATATATTGACTTCTAAAACTTTTCAAAGTATTGTCATGTTTTTGACCCGGAGTCAGTTTTAAGTCAATTCTTAACAGGTGCTCCTTGGAATATGCTTACAGCTCTATGGTGTAAACCCCTTTGACTTTCCTACCCTTAGGTTAATACCTCTGTGCAGAATTTGTGTAGCTCTTCAGAACTGCCCTTTAGCTCCAGAATTCACCATAATTTACCTACTGATTGTTCAGGCATTTCTGCTCCTACTTAAATTTTTTTATTAGCAGACTATGATGCTCATGAAACTTTAGCTGCTTATATCTACTTTTATCACCACCACCACCAGAACATGTTATTTACTAAAAGTTAGGTCTTCAGCAGGTGAATCTTAACCCAGGCTCCTTAGTCTACTTGAGGCAAAACCAGTGTGTTCTTCCTGTGAGTTCCCAAAAATGTACTGTACACTTCCTGAAGTGACTGGACAGATTTTTATCTCAATGTGATAATGGATGTTATTGTGTTGATGGATGAAGCTTTCTTCCAAATATTCCCATGTAGGATGGCATAAGGTGCTGAAAGCACAGGCGTGTGGCTTAAAAGGTATGGAGGCAAGAAGTCAGAAGAGAAAGTAAATGTAAAACAGCTGGTTGGAAAGAGCTAAAGCTTAGGAATCCTCAGGAATGCAAGTATTTGACTACAGTGTTAATGAGGGTATACTTCCACAAACTCCCTCTTTTTGATTTTCATTCTCTTACCAGTTGATCTGTGAACAACAGCTATAGTAGTTTATCCCTTATAGGACTACTTCTGAGGTACGTATGAAGTGGTTGCTGTGGATGTGAAATTGTGGCCATGGGAATTCTGTTATTATGGAGTAATTTTGTCTAAGATAGCATATGCCGAATGTGAGTACTTCAACTGAACTTCTCAAAAATTGTTGTCATGCACTTGTGACTCTGGTCTCCTAAGGCTACTTATCAGTAACTCAGCCTTTCTATTAAGGCACTCCCATCTGGCTTGTGAGCTTAAGTGGCTGGTAGTGCATGAAATGGTGTGGGCTGGAAGGAACCTCTATAGATCATTCAGTCCAACCCCCATGTACGCATCCAGCAGCCACATATTTGAGTAGAAGTGTAGTGGTGTTTTAGGGTAGTTGGCAGTGTCATGCTTAATAACTCTTCTCTTTGAAGGGGTCAGTTTCTCAAAATATTTATATTGTGTGCAAGTAAAACTCAGTTTGGGTTGTTTTTTGGTTTTTTTTTTTTCTTGGTTACATAGCTACTTTTATCTTAAATAGACTTAAGAATGCAGCAAAACTGTTTGTGTAACAGATTGCCTATTCTAGGAGCTCTAATATCTGGCCTAGGATATCTGGCATTGAGACTGGCAGATCTGCTACCCTTCATTACAAAGTTCTTACTCTCTGAAAGAGGGTGGCTGCACAATTTTTTTCTGGATTTGGCACTGGCCTGTGCTAACTTCTGCACTGTGCCTGGGAGCCTTCTATGAAGAACAGCAGATTTTTGACAGTAGAACTGGGCAGGGCCATTCTAGCATATAAGTGACTGAACTGCAATACTGGGCAGCTTTCCCTGGCACTGTGCAGTCTGTGATTGTCAAGATATCATATTGTGCAGCAGAGGTGGAGGGGG
Source organism: Urocynchramus pylzowi (assembly GCA_013397555.1). Taxonomy (NCBI): domain Eukaryota; kingdom Metazoa; phylum Chordata; class Aves; order Passeriformes; family Fringillidae; genus Urocynchramus; species Urocynchramus pylzowi. The sequence continues at coordinate 478,062 of VZRH01003847.1, forward strand.
TATAGCAAGCAAAAAACTGAAGTTCCTTACTCTAGCTGAATGTCTTGTTTGATTGTTGCAGTCCTTGCCCTTGTCAAAACACTTGCTAAGTGCCCACTTTGTTGCCAGATCTACACTAGTTAGGAACAACTAATTTTCAAAAAAGAGACTATGGCATCTGGAGAGAGGGGAAAGCTGATAAGTAAGCAGAACTTTGTTTTTTTTTCCAGTTAAACAAGCGCAAGCCACCTGATATCAACTGTACGGATCAGATGGGGAACACGCCCTTGCACTGTGCAGCATACCGTGCTCATAAGCACTGTGCATTGAAACTTCTAAAAAATGGAGCAGATCCTAAAATAAAAAACAAAAATGGTAAGTACCAAATGAAAAATATGTTAAATGTTAAGTGCAGACACAAATTCAACATCTTCTGTGAGCTGTGTTACTTATTACTCAGTGTTCAGGGAAAATCTTACAGTGCTTTACAAGCGTTGTGTCACTAATGAAGGAAGGCCAACAGTGACTAAATTGCAAGAGGCTGGAGAACTGTAGCAAAATACTTATTGTATGTGCTTTTATTTTCCAAGCTTACCCATTTCTGGAAAATTTACTGACTGTCTTAAAAGTAAAATGTGCCTGGCTTTTGTTTTCTTGATGCTAAACATTGAACACAGGTAACAAAAAAAAGCAAGATTGAAAATGTGGCCAAGACAAAGTGACTCCTCAGAAGAAGGCTTCTAATGAAACCAAAAAGAGGAAAACTTGATGCAGATGTTATGCAAACTGTGTTCTTGCCCTCTGTTTAAAGATGCCTCTGTCTTGGTATTTGTGAGTGTCCTAAATTGTTTTTTATAGCTGGAAGCTAAGAACAAATTTAAATCAGTAAGGGCAAAGGGCTCTTTGTGGTTAGTAGAACTCTGATGAGCAGTGCAGTGCCTTAAAGTTCAATACCTTTTTTAGTCTTCTGCCCCTGAGGAGTTGACGTTCCCCAATTCCAAGTAAGTGTGGCTTACTTAAGTTTGCCTTGAAGGCCAAACTGATGGGTAATGAGTGTCAAATTATTTTAAAGTACATCTAAGTTTATTTGCATCAAATTCTCATACCTTGTCTTGTTACTAAACAGATCAGACACCCCTTGATCTAGCCCAAGGTGCAGAAATGAAACTGATACTGTCAGGTAAAACTGGAAAGGTAGGAACTTTTGTATCAATTTAAAATGCAAAGGCTGTCTAGTTGAAGCTATTCCTATATGAGGTTTAATTTCTGTGCAGGTTATCAACAAACCGCTGAGACGATATGAAGGTCTCCTATGGAAGGTATGGCTTATTTCCCTTTCTAAAATAGCTTGTAAGATTTCAAAGTATGTCCTTTTTCTATATTTCAGTGATAACTGATGAATGAAAGGATTTTTGAATAGTACTTAATAGTAATTTTGTCTAATATGAACAGATGGGCTGGCTGAGTTGAGCAGCTACCAGATTCATGGTACCCTGATCTTAACCTCAGTCACTAAAATCTTTATTTCTTGGTAATTTTTGTGACAAAGCTTCATTATGATAGGGCTTTGTTCCTTTTGTGTGGGCAAAATGCTTTTTCTTTCCTCAATAGATTACTTTGATAATCTGTGACTGATACATTGTCTTTAAGAAACTGTGACTAATATTTTGCCATCATCTTCTGAAAATTTTAAAACTTAGTGGGAAGATGGCATTCAAAGAGTTTAAAGCTCCTTTTGCTGTGTAGCTCAAGTGAATCTAAGGTCTACATGAATGTTTAATTATGTTGCTTAATGAAATCTTTAAAGTTTTCTTCAGTGTAAGTTTTCCTATATCACAATTATAATATAAGGAACTGTTCTTAAAAAAGAACTGTATATTAAAGCTTGAGAAAGATAAAATATTGTAGTTGGAGATGTCAATGTGTTTTGTTTCTCATTTGATTTTATAAAATAGAATTGTGTGGTGACCAATGATTCCTGTAATATTAAAAAATGCAACATTTTAATATTTCAGTTCTTACTGAATCTCAGGCTCAACTTTTATCTTTAGGTGGTTCCAAAAACAAGAGTAGTGCTGCAATTGTAAAATACTCTCAGGTTTCTGTGATTGTCAAGATATGCAGAACCTAAAAGGTTTTTGTAATGTTTACTAGTTTTAAGTCTTAAGGAAGCTTCTCTGCCTGACCATGCAGGAGTCACTCTGTCCGTCACACTTGTTCCACCAGAGACTTTTAAGTGCTGGGACCAAAGTCCCTTTGCAGTTGGTGGCTCCAGTGAGTTACAGTTGCACAGCTTGGCTCCCTAAATTCACCACACTCAGTTAGTCGAGGCTTCCTTACCAGCTTGACCCTTGGTTTCCTATGGCTGAGCCTCAGATGTCTGGATCCTCACTTTAATCCTTGTGCAATAACAAAGTAGCAGCTTGAGCTGGTGCCTCTGAGGAGGTACTCAAACGAAGGAACCCCTTGGTTTTTCAGCTCTTGTAATCTGAGTGTGTGAAAGTCTGGAGTCTTCCTGCTGAGTCCTCAGCTCCTGACACCACAAAATTCCCTGTGCCCTTGGCTAAGCAAGGGCTCATTGCCACTTCATGGTCTCTTTCCTCAGGCTCCTACCACCCAGAGCTCAGTTCTGCAGCTGCACACTGAGCTGTCCGTACTAAAAGTATTCTGTTGAGTTTACCTAGATTTTTTTTTTTTAACCTTTTAGAGCTCACGATTTTTTGGTTGGAAACTCTACTGGATAGTTCTAGAACATGGAGTGCTTTCCTGGTATCGAAGACAGTAAGTTCTGTATTTAAATTTCTGAAAAGCAGTTTAAATAATTCCTGTTTTCACTTCACTAAATCTCTTCTTCTTTCAAAGAGCTGATGCAGTGAATAATGATCACCGTCAGGGTTGCAAGCATCTAACACAAGCTGTCTGCACGGTAGGAATGTGTTGTAACTACTGAGTTGTTTTTTTATGTTCCGTTGTATTCCATTCCTGGTTAATGAAAGCTTCTGCTGGATTGGTAACTTGATCTTTGTTATAAAATAGGGAGAAAGCTTGTGCTGTTGAAAGAAACACTTGTTCCTGCCCAGCAAAGTATTCTTTTGTGTAAAGTGGCCATAAAGCTCCCTCACTGCTTTCTAAAGCGTTGAAGATTTAGACACACAAGGTGTCCTGAAAGCAGACTGGGTTGGTTTGAAGCATGTGATCTGGAATAGCCAAAGCTCCAGTTCCTCCTTAGCTGTCCCTGGCTGCTTGTGACCAATTGCATAATTTAAGCTGATCTCAGTTGAAAGACTAATCAATTTTGAAGGTGACATTTGGAAAAATTCCGTGATTTCCATTATGCTTATGGAAATCTGTTTTGGAAGGGGTGAACAGAGAAAACAGCAGGTGTCATTTATAGTGCCCAAGAAGATGAAGTGTTTAAGAAAAATGCATTTAAGATAATTTCCATGTTTCTATAACTGCCCTCTCCTAGTTTGGCACCAGAAGTTCTGTTAAACTGCACTTACATATGCACTGATATTGTATGGAAAAGTGACTTGCTTCAGTATCTACAAATTCCTTAATATTGGTGATCTTGAACTATTGCTGAGATTTTGCCTGAATCAAGTGGTGCAAATAAATACAATATAATATTTAACCATAAGAACCTCTATATTAATATTAATTTTAATAACATAATGACACACTTTGGAAAACTGTTCTTACCAAGGTTTTTATAAATTACAATTACTTGGATCAAAACTGAGGCAAAAACTTCTGAGTTAAGCATAATTTTATGCTTTGCTTACACTTAATTTTTTTTCTGACTGATTCATTATACTAATTTTGTTTTTTCTCCACTTTGCTCTAGGTAAAATCAACAGACAGTTGCTTCTTTTCTGTCAGATGTTTTGATGACACTGTTCATCGTTTCAAGATTCCTAAAAATAACCTTACCTCTCAAACTAGAGAGGTAATAATGAATCTTTATCAAAGGCATTAAAATACAGTAGCTTCTGTAATGAGTAATTTCCATACTACTTGCTACGGATGAGTTAGTAGCAGCGTATTTTGATCAGTAGCAGTATATATTTTGATCATGGTGCCTGGTTAGCATAAGTGCAGATATTAAATCTTTTAGCATGGTTATAGATTAAACAGCAAAAAATTGGCCCATTGTAATTATTTCTTCTTTAAAATAAGTGCTACCTTGTTTTCCAGCTCTGTGCCTGTATTATGCCCTGTTATCTAAATTCCTGTTTTTCATTCACTTCTCCATGTGGTCAATTTCTATTGCAACCTCCTTCTGTTGCACTTTTATAGTTCATTATCCCAAACAAAAGAATGTTTAATGCTACATTCTACTCTTAACCATACTCCCAGATGACCTAATAAATTGTATTTTCTGAAAAGGTGGCTCTGAAACAGGAGAAACATTTTTTTTAGGGCTATTTGTAGTATATTCACTGTTGTACTTCTGCAGGTGTACCAACTAGAGATGGAGTTGGGGTGGAGGCAGCTGGCGTGCTGTGTCCAGTTTTGGGCTTCTCACGACAAGAGAGATACAAACATACTAAAGAGAACCTAACAGAGGGCCATGGAGGTGATTGAAGGGATCAAAGCACCACTTTTACTAGGAAAAGCTGAGAGTGCTGGGACTGCTCAGTCTGGAGAAGGGGAGGCTCAGGGAAGCTTGAGCTATGTATGTAAATGCCTGAGGAGAGGTGCCAGGAGGGACAGAGCCAGGCTCTTTTCAGTGGTGCCTGGTGGTGGGACCAGAGGCAATGGGCACAAACTGAAGCACAGGGACTTCTCTCTGGACATAAGAAAAAATTGTGAGGGTGGCCATGCACTGGCACAGGGAGCCCACAGCAGTTGTGGAATCTCCATCCTTGAAGATTTTCAAAAGCCATCTGGATGTCCTGGCCAACCAGCTCTAGGTAGGCCTTCTTGAGCAGAGGGGTTGGACTAGATGACCTTCAGAGTTCCCTGCCAGCCTCAGCCACTCTGTGATCCAATGAACAGAAAAAAAAATCTACCTCTTAATTATGATAGTGCTTGAGGTTTTATGCACAGAGTTTTGTGCATGTGTAAGAAGGCAGACTTTGTCACAGGGACCTTGCTGTCTGAACAGAAACCCAGAGATGCAAAATATATTCCCTACAGTCTTTTAATTAATAAGATTTTTTTTAATGTGATCTTGGGTAGACTGAGGGTCGGGTTACATTTGTGTTTAAGGGTTAATAATAAGTTAAGTTTGTGGTACTTTGTCCACAGAGTATTTAATCTGCAATACATGTTAAATTTTCTAGCATTCTATTTCTTGCCTATTGAGATGTCTCATTTTACTAATGACTATCTTATTTATATCAAGAGAAAATTTTGTTGTTCTGCTTGTATGATACTTGGTTTTGGGTATGACCTTTGAAATGTTTATTAAATCTGTTTCTTCCTTTCCAGAGTTGGCTAGAAGCAATAGAGGACCACTCTGCATATAGCACTCACTATTGCACACAGGAACAGCTGAGTAGTGATGATGAAGATGATGCAGTATCTGTTACAGACCTACAGGACACTCTAAAAGTATGTACTGAATACTTACTTGGCTCATGCATCTGAGCAGTTGCAGATTAGCCTCGTTTTGTGTTGAAATACTTCAATGTACCTTTGACTAAAAGTGATGATTCCTCCCATGGATGCATAAATGCTGCTTGTGTTTGCATTGCCTGCTGTCACATATTCCTGCTTGGACTGTGTGGCTAAAATGACACATTTATCATAGCTACAGGGCTGTGATTTCATTTTGCCAGCACTACTGTAAGATAGAAAGATGCTTGAGAGTTTCGACCAGGAGAGGGAGCCTTGTGTACTGCACTTGTTATCCTCCAGTCTCGGTGTCACCAAAGCTAACCCACATCGAGCTCTGTCTCTACAGAACAGGCAATGAAGTGTTTTAGAAATGATCTTTTGTCACCTCACATCACATCAGATGCATTGTACAGTGACTGCTCATAATGCAATGGAATTGAGTAGTCTTTGGTAGTTCTAGCATTCAGCCTGTAATTCTTGCTTTTTTGCTGTACGTGTACTGCTAAAACCTTCTATTGTAAGGGGAAGTTGATGCTGCAGTGCAAAAATCTTCATGTGGCTAAACTCCAAGCAGCTTGTACCATTCCTTTTAGTACAAGAACTTAAAAGTAGCTCATGGCACAGCAGAGTTGGGATGATAACTGGTACTGGCAGTCCCCAGCAACCTACAGAAGATGGTATTATTTAATAACAGATAACAGTGCACTTGAAGCCCAGAAGACCAACTGCATCCTGGGCCACATCAAAAGCAGAGTGGTCAGCAGGGTAAGGGAGGCAATTCTGTCCCCCTCTTCTGCCTTCATGAGACCCCACCTGGAGTGTTGCATCCAGCTCTGGGTCCTCAGCACAAGAAAGATGTGAACATGTTAGAGCAGGTCCAGAGGAGGGCCACAAAGGTGGCCACCAGGAATGAATAAATGAACACTTCTCCTTTGAAGACAGGCTGACAGAGCTGAGGAGAAGCAAAGGCTTCAGGGACACCTCACTGTGGCCTTCTACTTCTTAAGGGTGGCTTATAAAAAAGAGGGGGGGGACTTTATACACAGGCCAGCTGTGTAATAGTGATTACACACTAGATGTAGTTGAGATAGGATAAGTGGGAAGATGAGAGATTTTGTTTAGATATTGGGAAGAAATTCTTTACTCATAGGGTGGTGAGGCACTGGATCAGCTTGGCCAGAGAAGCTGTGGATGCCCCATCCCTGGAAGTGGTCAAGGCCAGGTGGAATGGGGCTCTGAGCAATCTGGGCTAGTGGACAGTGTGGTTGGCCAGGGGCTGGAACTAGATGGTCTTTAAGGTCCTTTCCAACCCAAGCCATTCTATGGTTTTATGATAACTGTCTCCAGGTTTGAATGCGGACTTGAAATACTGTCTTGGGGTTGGTTTCTGCCTGTCACTATATTTGCCATTTATCAGTTAACCTATGAACATGCTTATTTTGTCCTTAAGTTTCTCAAAGAACAAGGACTTGCTCTTCCCAGGTTTTTAAACTGCTCAATAAAGAATGAGGGAAAGAGCAAAAGTGGCAGGTACAACAAATTTGACTGGGGTTGATTTGCTACATTAAATTAAACAAAATCTGGTCAGTGATAAAATGTTCATAAATATTCTGTTTGCTTATGTGTCTTTGAAGGTAGTTTCAGTAATCTGTTTCAATTTTAATGTATCAGTCTCTGGGCTGGAAATCTTTGTTAAGTTTTAATGCTATCCAAATTTTAAAATTTCACTGTAGTAAAGAAAGTAAACATACACTTTCCTTAGAATAAGGTACTTCTGAACTAGCTGTCCTTGTTTCTTTCAGAAAGCACAAGCATGCCAACAAAGACTCAGTAAAGAGGTTTCAGACTTCCTTGCAATGGTTAAATCTTTGGATGCCACAAAAGGTAAAGCTTATTAATTTAAAATGTAGTTTGTTACCAAGCAACTAATTTTTTCTTTTTAACAGGATGCTTTTATTTCCCCAAAATCAAATTTTCAGGAGCTTGGAAATAGAGGACAATTTTCACCATGAAAAAAGATTGAAACAAAGTAGCATTACAGTAATTGCTAACAATTAAGATTTCAGATTTGGAGAAACAACTTAAGAAGTATGCTGATTGAAAGAAATTGTATTAGCAGCTGTAAATGCACTGAAACTGCCTCTAGCTGTAGTCCTTATTGAGTAGTATCGTAAAAATATAACACAGGGGTCCACTTTCAAGGTTTTTTTTTTGTTGTGGTTTTTTTTTTTAATCTGTGGTTGGTAGCTTACTGTAGTGCATAAGTGTCTCTTCACACGTACAAAGAGCAGTGAAATCACAAAACTATCCAGAGAACTGGAGGCATGATATAATGGGGCATATTCCACAGATTTTGCTGTGACTTTTATGCCAGATTTGAACTTTTCAGGTTTCAAGTTGCAATTCTTAACACATACCTAGTTTTTTGCAGCATAACTGCTAAAATATATCACAGGTATCAAGTTGCTAGAGATTTGTACCTGTTTTATTAAATGCCTTAAACATATCCAGAAGTTGTTAATGTATTAAACACACAAAGGAGTTCTGTAAAAACATTTAACTGTTGGTCCTTTGGGCCTGAGTCCTAGTTATATATTGTGGCTAAAATTATGAAACTCAGATTAGAGAACGAGTTGTTTATCTATACAGATCCCTAGTCTGTAGTAGAATACCAGTTTTGAGAAGAAAAAAGTTCTTCTTTCCCTGTGCCTTTCTAAAAGGAGGCTAAAAATACAGCTTTTTCTCCACATGCTAATGGGGTAAGTTAACTCTGTGATGTTACCCTGTCTTTTTCATAAATTCAATTTTTACCAAATTTTTATTTCACAAGGCAATGGGACATTTCATAATGTATATGAGTGTCTTATTGTGAAACTTTTGTAATTACTATTACAGTAAAACTGAATTTTTCACAAAAAAAACCCAGTTTGAAAGTTCATATAAGGTGGATAAATTCCCTTTGGCAGTTTTCCCGACTCTGTAGTGCTGACCTGAAGAACAAGTTCTTTTATAAAGTAGAAGAACATTTTTTCAAAGGAAATAGACAATTTAAACAACCAATACCCATAGTAAAGCAAAAGCAGATACTATCTCGTTCCTAGAAACTGCTGGTCTTGGCCAATAGCAGTAATAAGTTCCTGTTTTCCTTCCAATGGATGTTTTAACTTGCTATGTCAGTGAACTGTTTCTGGATTCATGTGTGACTTCTGTAGGTCACAGCAGAAACAACTGCTCTAGTTCTCCCACTGTTGTGGTGTCTTTGAAGTATTTGAATCCTTTGGCTCTAGAAGAATGTAAATTTCTGAGTTAGAAACCCTTCTGTGTGGAGTTTTCCCTAAAAACGTTTGAGTAATATAAAAATGGCTATGTTGGCACCTGATATTTAAAATTTTCTCCCTCTTTCAACTTGTTGTTCTGAGTCCAGAGACTTGAAATGTCATTCTGAATCTTTGAGACTTAATGCATCTTGTATATTACAAATAAAGATGTCTCCTGCACTCAGTGTGCTGCCCCTCCTTCTAGAGGCACTAGCTGTTCTTAGCAGCTGTTGTAAGAGTCAGTTTGAGTCAGTGGTGAGCTCTGGTTTCAGAGACCACAATTAGTGTGTGGAAATGTACTGTATCTTGTCCTGCATAAGCAGTATAAGTTGAAAAATAAATTCAGGTACTGTCACTGATGGACCTTTTAATCTTCAATGGTCTGACATCAGCTCGAAGCACCTGTGTTACTAAATGGTGTCAACTTATTCTGGAGTCTGCAGGCACTAAATGTTGCAATTATTTTAATTGCAACAACTATGCTTCCTGAGAAAATTACTTACTTGATTTCCGAGGAATTGCTGCACATCAGAAAATTTCAAGGATTGACTCCAATCGTTTCTACCAGCTGATTGAGTTATCATGATTTCCTGCTGGTTCCTGCAGTCCCTTCTGTAAATGGTCATAGAAGTCAGGATGTGACATGACAAGCTGTACTACTTACACATAAGATGAGTCCATGAAAATAAGATCTTCCCCTTTAATTGTTCAGTGTGCTTGTAGTTACAATTCAGTCTTTTTTTTCAAACCTAAATTTACAGCTGCACTGAGCACTGTGGTAAGCTATTTCTCTTCTATATAATTCATGGCAGAAGGCAAAAAAAATCTACATTTTACACTTCTATTTCTATTAAACCAGTGCAGAATCCTTTTTATTTAAATTCTGTCACCTGAAAAAATCTTTAAAATCTAGAAAGTGGTTAAAAGGAGATTGTTGCTAGTCTGTTTTCCAGTGTCTTGCTGCCATGGCTTACTGCCTCTGCTTTCTAAATCATGCTGAAAGAGAAACTTGATCTATTCATGTGCCTCTTATACCAGTACTAGGGAAAGGATGCAAAAAAAACCACCTCCCACAGATCTTGCAATGCACCAGCCTTCCTGTAGCATGTGAATGTTATTCATGTATTACTTAGAGGAAAAAATAATTTAAAAAATCCTGTAGTTTACAATGTCCTTCTAACATTACTAATATTTTTGTGCTTTCAGGAATATCTTCTCCTCTCCTGCAGAAAGTCGATGTGGTCTCTGAAGTATCCCAGGAAACATGTGAGGCTCTGGCTGAGTGCCTCAACCTGTTCACAAAGCAAGAAGGGGTATGTATTGTGCTGCTTGGGTCTATAAGGGTTGAACAGCTTAGCTTATTTGGCTAGTTTCCTGCTTATCTGTTACTAAAATAAATACACAAATCCATACCACTTCATGTTGCTGCTAAGATGTCCTTTTGCATACTGAATGGGATAAAAATTAATTCTTCTAGAGAAGGAGTAGGTATATGCCTTTGCAAAAGTAGGTCTTAGTATTTAGGTGTTCAGAAAAGAGACATTTTGCTTACAAGCTACTGCTTACAATGTTCAAACTGAATGCTTGAATTCAATAAAGCTGTTGCTTTGCTGATTTGAAGGTCAAAGTATTGAGAAAATTAGTTTTGGATTTTTTTTTTTAGTTTTTACTAGCTAACTGAAGTGTTGAACAATATTGCTTCTGAATTTGTTTTTCAGACCATGTGCTTAGTGGGTGTGCAAATGCTATTTGTTGAACTTTTGGCTTTCCCAGTAACAAATATCTTGTATAGTGTTAAACATAATGCAGACACTTCAGTTTGGGAATATATGTCAAATTCACTAGTTCCTGGAGCAGGAGAGCTGGTATTTTTCTTCCTTCTTGAAGATGCCCTCATACCATGGAGTTAACTTGTCTTCCTATACTGTGGTAACTATAATCCTAGGGTTAGGCTCTTACTCTACTGTCATCAGTAAACTGTGTTTCAAAATGAGGTTTGTGTTGGTGCTGGTAGTCTCGCAGTTATTTAACAGTGAGCTACAAACACTGGCTCCATTGTTTAGGTTTGGTTTGTTTTTTCATTCCTTTCCAAGTCCTTTGTCTCCAGTCACGAGTCTTTTAGACATACTTAAGTTCTAGCAGAGTGGAACAAGCATTGGGGTTTTTTTTTTTACATTGAGTTTTTTCCTTAAGAAAGTCTGATATTAAAGTTGCCAGCTTCATTTGTGGATGAGGGGGAAATTGTTACAACAGTGGGTGTATAGTGTTAGTTAGTATTCCTTAATTGTGTTGGCATCTTGCTTCAAGCCAGACTAAAATAGCTTTCCAGAGTGGAGTATGGTAAAACATATGGTGAAATTGTAATTTCACCTTACTTGAACTTGAATAGTCTCCGTAGGTGTAATAGAGGCCTTATTTTAATCTGGAAGCACATAGATTTGGGCACAGAGGGATAGGCTGAGGTGTGAACTTGATTTTCCACCATATCTAGTGAAATCAGTCGGTCATGACAGGGAGAAGATGTGATCCTGGAGAGTTTTTTTGTCATGGTGTTTTTAAACTTCAAACTACTGAGTTCAGGAATATAGAGCAGGCTTTTTAAAATGCCATAATCTCTTCCTAAGACCTGCAGCTTTCCAAGAAGCTACATTCATTGATCATTACTGTTCTTAAACCCACGGCATTTGTCTTTGTTGTCCTTTATAATTCAGGGCCCTGTTTTTTGCTATTCAGGTTTGATTTCCAGACTGTAGTTTTGTTGGCATTTGAAAAGCAACATATATATAACCTTGCAACTGTATCGTCCATGTCCCATGAAATCCGGTTATCTCTAGAATTAACATTTTCTCAAGCCTGGTACTTTTCTATCTTGCCTCTTTAAGGAGAATTCTTTTTCCCTCTAATTTAAATTGTCAGCATACCAGAAGCTACTGCTTGACTTACGAGGAGAGGCTCCTCATTTCAGTAAGGATAACCACGGTGAACGCACTTTTGGCTCTCTAGAGGAAACTTTATTTAGTGTTACTTATCACTGTGCTTTGGCAATTGTAGCACAACCGCGCAGTCTGCAGATGAAACTGCTAAAGCAGCACTAGAGCAGACAGCTTCAGCCGTCTTCCACTTGCGCTAGAAATGGTGCATGAGCGTGATCTCCTGTCGCTCCGTGTGTCCGCTGCTTCTCCTCCCCGCCGGTGCCGCCGTGCGGGTCTCGGCGGGGCGGGGGCCGCGCCCGCAGGGGCCCCGCGCTG
>VZRH01003847.1:490388-582019 GCA_013397555.1 Urocynchramus pylzowi
CCCTACACGACGTCTTCCGATCTGCCGCGCCGGGGCGGCCGCGAAGCCCGCGGCGTGTGGTGCAAGGTGAAGGGGCCGCCCGCGGCGTGTGCCGGCCCGGCAGGTGCTGCAGCCGGGGCGGCTTCCCTCGGAACGGTGCTGCCCGGAATCGTCCCGCGGTATGTAGCGTTCGTGATGGGCTGGGGGCTGCTGTCTGTGGCTCTGCTTCCTTCTTGACATTGGGATGAACCCTTCGGTGTCAAGCAGATGCGAGCGCAGATACTTTTTGCCAAATAGTTAAAACATGTGAGGGCAAAAGGGAATGTAACTTGGTTGCTTTAATCTGAATATTCACTGGGGCGTTGGTGTTGGAGCCAGCCTGCACAACTTGAAGCGTTTTCTGCAGTGACTTTGGCACAAGGTTAGTAAGTAGTGTTTCAAAGCAGGATTTGTCTTGGACTATTTCTAGCAAATATCAGAACCTACATTCCTAAAGGGGTTTGATTCCAGTAGCTTTTGTGTCCTGAGTTATTTTATGTAGTTGTAGGAGAAGTTGAACTTAAGGTTCTTTCCGCGCTATTCATTCCTCTGAATTTTCTGAATGAGTTTAAAATTCATCTCTAGTACTTGAACTACCTGTACTGAAGCTGTGAAAAAGTGATAGGAAAAAAATATTTATTTAAAGAAATTCGCTTTTTCCTTTTTTTGCCTTGCTTCTTCACTAGCCTGGGCTTAGGTAAAGTGTGTAGATGAGTATCTTGACTCTTAAGTTTCGCTTTTACCATCAAGGGTTATATGTAACAGTAAATTAAGAGCTCATATTGCATGAGTGTAGAATGGATAGCAGTTGTAGGCTGGTTTCATTTGTAGTGTGTTTGTGGCTTTGATCTTCAGCCTTTGCAGTTGTTGTCATTCTTTCCAGTTTGTTTTTGTCTTAAAAAGGGGACTTGTTTACAAGCTGGTGAAAAGCCTTAGCTGATGAGATAAGGAATACAGGAAAGGTTTCTTCACTTTTTGCATTAAATGAGTTGTCTATTTTAGCTATAAAGAATTTTTCGTAACAAATTAAGCTTGTCACTACCACAGAAACTTTTTAATATCAATAAGCTGTAGGTCATAGTCCTTGAACTTGGTTATCTTTACCATGGCGTAATGTGCTATCTCTTGTATGTACATCCTGTAAATAAAAAGTGTGCACACAGTTCAACTGGTAAATACCGATCTCTGGAAGTTCAGTGCACTGCCTTAGTTTATTTCAGATTTCTCGTAAACATAATTGAATCTTAAATGTGTCTGCGTGTGTTCCTGTGAGTGAATGCTTGCATGCTCTTTAGCATACAAATAGTTGTCTTTAATATATTTCTGATTTGTCTTCTGGGAGACAGGTATGAGCATGGCTGTTATCACTTAAACCTACTTCCTACCTTACTGTATTGTGAATGAAGAAGGTGCCTGTAGGCTATGTCCAGATGACTCCTTAATGAGAAATTTTATTATCTGTTTCTTTTTGGGGGTGCAGGTGAGGAGAGCAGTGATGAGAATCTGCAGTCAAGGGAGAAATGCTGATAAAGGCACCCTGTGCAAATCTGCTAGAGAAATCCTGGCATCCATCAGCAGTCCTTTTCTTCCATCTGGCAATATCATTGGCTACATTAACCTCTATAAGGTCTTGGGAGCCTCTGGTGTGTGGAGGAGAGAGCTGAAGAGGGGTGAGGGACTGAAATAAAATCAGAGAAGCTAAGAAAGAGGTTAATGATAAGATTTCTGAGTTAGGTCTAGTAAGGGGATCATGTATTGGCTGGCTACTGAACTAGACCTAGAACTACAGAGTCCGTAGTCCCTCAGGTGATAAAACCAGTGCCTTTGTTTTTCTGATCTTTTCTCTTTGTGTTTAGAAACAAGTGGCAGCCTATTTTTTAATTTTTATTTTTATTCCTTTCAATCACTGGAGCACAGAGGAGTTAATGTTGTCCATTCTGTTCCACTCTTGCTGACAGTAGTGGAGATTGAGGGAAGACCTCAGTGTGTCAAGGCCTGTAGGCAATGCCCTGAACAACTGGAATGCTGCTCAGGTTGTGTGCTTGTGGAAGGGAGGAGAACAGTTTTCACACAGTTGATGATTGGACTGAACACAGCAAGGCCTGTTTGATGTTGAGAGAATCGAGGTGTACCTACATCAAGAAAACCTTTAGTGTCTCTTGGTCAGTAACTGACTTGATCCTGTTTCTTCCTTTCTCCTCCAAATCAGTGGAAATCTACTAGAAATACGTAGTGCAGCTTGAATCCTGTTTGAAGGTTACAAGTTCATTGGAAGGTTCTCTATGCTCAGATGGTCTCCCTTGTAAAGACTGGTATTTTTCTTTATGCAAGGAACATGGGATATAAAGTAATTAGGTTTTTTCTCCTGCTAGAATGTTGACAGTTCTACTCATGCCTTGATGATTTGTGCTGTACTAATTTTTGGGTTCTGTGTATACACACATCTTTCATCTGGGCTAAAGCTCTATAGTGAAGATATTAAAGCTGGAGTAACCTGATAGTGAGGTGTTTGTGGATGGCATAGTGTTCTTCCTCTGAAAGCATTATTTTCTACCAGTGTACTGCAGCCTTGCAGGTATAAAGCTAACTACAGATATGTGAAGACAATTTCCTTACCAGTAGAGGCAGGAGTTTAGCAATTCCAAAGTATCTCAGAAGTAGGGGAGTTAAAGAGCATAACTTCTTTTTTTCTGAGATTTCCCTAGTGCAGCCAAGATTCAATAGGTCACCAGAGTGGGAAGTGAAGCTAAGCAGCAGCCTTAGACAGAAGCTTTTTAAAATAACAAATACTGAGTCTCCATTCAGGGGAAAGATAAGTAAATATTACTGTTGTTCTTTTATGAAAGGGTATTATGTGTGTTGATGGAGTGCTTTTTTTGAAGCACTTGATAAGTTTTGAAGCAGTTGATAAGATCCTTGGGCAAGTGCTGTATTGGAAAGGCTTGTGGGTGAAAGATGGTTCTGGCTCACAGAAGGACGCTCAGATGTTATTTATAGTAAAAGGCAAGGGCTTCTGGTCTTTCTAGTACTGCAGGGTCCCAACTCTGGAGATTTTTTGTGTGGTTTTGGGGGTTTTTTTGTTTTCTTATTTGTTTGTTTTCTTCAAGATTGCCGATACAACATATCACCACCTGCAAGGAAGGAGGTTGACTTTGAAGTGTACAAAGTGACATACATACTTACAGGGAGACTCTTACTGACCTGTAGCTCAAAGAGCCTGTGTGGAAGCTGGTCAGACAGTTTGTCTGAAGGCATTCCCTGCTCCTCACTTTGTAGCCCAGCTGGAAGCCCACTGCTGAGCTATCCTTGCACTTTCCACAGTGGGTTAATGCTTGGCCCGTAGATGTGTTTTTTGTTGGCGGTTGTTGTTAAGCAGCCTTGTGTAAACTAACTTGGAATCCATTCATGGGCCTCTGGGGAAACACAGTGTAAAAACATACTGGCTTGAAATGAGACTCCTCCTTAATGTGCTTCTGCAGCTCCTGTTCTGAGGTTTACTTCTAAGGTCTTGTGTACCACTTGTTTGAGTACTTAATTTTTAATGTTGAGAGAACAGTCTTAGCTGAGGCTGCAGGGGGAAAAAACCAAGCAGCAATCAAGTTCAATGGAATAATTCTTGATAGAGTAAGCTTCTCAAATATGAATTAGGAATTTTGTTTTCTATGAATGTATTTGCAAAATTATGCCTTTGTCTCCAAGCTAATGGAGACAAAGAGAAAAAGAAATGTATAAGATGGATATTTTCTCTAAGTGTTTTCACTACTTAATGCTGTGAGAATATTGTTTGTTTTCCTCTTGTGCTTAGAAAACAAACTGGAGTGAGAAGGGTGCACGTTTCCATTCTTCTGATGTCATTGTGATGTCATCATGGCATGTAAAACTGATCAGCTTGTTTTCCATGTTCTGGTTTAATTTGTACTTGGTGTGTTTTGGAAGAATAGTCGAACAGCAGAGTTCTAAAACTTTTTTGCTTGCAGCCAACCAGTATATTGTCAGCTAAGGACTGGTAACATTTCAGGAAAAAAGTGAAGCAGCAAAAAAATCCAGGATACAAGGCTGAACCTCTGTGCATAACACCATACCTGTTAACTTTGTTTGCTGGGATTTTGCTTGCAAGTGTGAGTTAATTGACTACAATCACAGTCTGGCTGAGTGGTCTGGTTTTGTGTCTCAGCTACATAAAACATCAGAACACCAAATTGGATAACTGTGGTCATACACATTTACTAATTCTCTGAAGATTCTTCTTGACCTCTCTTTCTTGGAACTTGATTTATGAAAAATTAATATATAAGAAAATAAGGCCTCTTGTTCTAAGTCTGATAAAAGCTATTTTATGAGAGTAATAATTTAAAAAATTAATTTCTACACGTATGAAAAATAAATTTCATGTAGCCTATCCAGTACTGTATATTAACACATGCTTTTGGGGGAGACAGAGAATCTTTAACTCTTATGCATGTATTTTGTGTGATGCTGTTCTAAAGTTAGTGTTTCTGGGCAGCATAAGTAACTTAAACCTTTTTGTCACTTAACAGTTGTTCCATCATCTTAAATTTGTCATGTGGTGGCATTTTAGAATATTTTAGTTTTATTGGCTTCCTTAAACATCAGCGATACCAGATCTCTTGCCTTATGGGCTAATAAGCTGTCCATGTGCAGCCTTTCCTTGAATAAAGGAGATTGACTGAGTCTAAACATACTTTGCTAATGTTCTTTCTGGTTTTTTTAGTTGGTTTGTTTTAGTCACTTCTGGTTCCATGAAATACAGGGGTCTTCTAGCTATGAAGAAAAAAATGGATGATTTCCATTTAGACAGTATTAGTGCTTATGGGGAGGGTGTGTTGTCCATTGTGTTTTTTGTTTTTAACCTAAACTTCACTAGGTCACAGTCATGGTATTTCAACCCAAACTGCTTTTCACACTTTTTTTAAAATTCTGACTTACTAGAGCTGATACCATTTTTATAATCAAGGTAAGCAATTTTGGAATTTGACCTCTTGTCTGGTTTTTTTTAATCTTATGACGAATGTGTACTTGTTGGCCTCCCTCTCCCCACCCCCCTAGAAAGCCAGTGACTTTAAAAGCTTTGTTTTAATATTAGTATTCAGAAGTGTGTTATCTCTGCTTGCTCTCCTGTCCAGTGATGAAATGCCTTTGTATAAAGCTAGCTGCTGAGTCACTGACTAGATCACTAGAATTGGTAAATGGACTGTGTTTAGAAAGCATTTACACCCTGAGAGTAAATCACTGGTGTTGTAGTTTTCCTTGAAGGTACATGCCGTGCCTGTTCATAAAGGAATGTTAGTAAACTCTTTCTCTATATTGCTTGTATTGTTCTTAATGTCACTCTCCTTGAAATGCAGCAATAATACACTTTAATAATAAATGCTTTCATTTATTATGTAAGTGTAAGGTACATTTATTATATAAGTGTAAGGTACAAATGGGAAATACTGGCCTGTGCTCTCCAGGTTGGTTGATTAGCACACACAAAACAAATTATGCTCCATTTATAGTGAACTGAATGTTGCTGCAAATAAATGGTAAGGTAGAGCCCCTCTTACAGAGTGTATCCATTTGTCATGAACATCCTGATGAGTCCAGTATAAAGAAGATGCCTGGCTTTCTAAGCATAGCCCTCATCTGAACATCTTGTCTTTGGGACTGACACCTGTGATGTGCTTACTTTGCTTGCATAGCTTCATGTTAAGCCATTTCTAAGGTAAATGGACTCAGTGTTTTTGAATAGGAGTGTTTTCCCTCCTCTCATGCTTGTCAGGGCTACATTATTAATGTTAAAATGTGGACATCAATGCAATAACTCTTGGATCCATAGGTGTGCTAGGAGACTTTGAGAATGGCTTTAGAGCATGCCTATTTGAAGGGGGTGTACCTGCAGTGTACCTTCATAACGTAGGGGTACTTTTTAACATAGAAGTAGATCGCAAACTTTTTCATCTGCTTCAAGGAGTTTTGTGTTGCCAAAGCTACACTGCTTCCACAACAAAATCCTGTTCAAATATGTTTGACCTTTAAATAGGAATACAGCTTCTTGTTAGTCTTGAAATATAATACTGTTGCTATTGCACATCCCCTTTTTTTGAGTCAAAAACTATGGTGAGAGAAAGGGTAGAGAGAGCAAAACTACTCTCATCTTGTCTGGAAATATTTAGTGTAAGTGGTCAGAGTATCAGCCTCAGGCCTTGTGCAGGGCTACAGCAACAGAAAAGCATCTGCAGCAACTTGGTGGGTTTGACCTGATAGAATAAACTAATGGAACGCCCATAAACAAGGCTTTGATCATTGTGGTGAGGAAAAATGTTGAGTTGTCAAGATAGTAGTATACCTCCTCTAGGTAATGTGGTAATCCATGTATGTCAGTATTTTCTACCTTTCTGGAAATGCCCAGATAATTAATTGTGGATGTGTCCTGTGCTACGCATCCAAATTGGATTGTGTGTTTTTCCAGTGAAACACCTTGCTGCAAGGTCAGACAAATCAAATTGAGGTTAAAATGAGCTGGCTGTTTCAGAGAGCTGGAAACCTTAGACAGCAGGCATCTGTGCCTGTGGATAGCAGAAATCTAGTTTTGTCTGACCTGAATCTCCTCCACCTCTGAAGCGACATTTTGGACTAAGGCCTAAACCCTAATTTCACCGAAGAACAAAATGGAAATGGTTGATGTTGGAAGGGACCTCTGGAGGTGCTCTGGTCCACCCCCCCTGCTCAGTCAAGGCCACCTGAAGCTGGTTGCTCAGGACCATGTCCAGATGGCTTTTGAGTATCTCCAAGAATAAAGGCTTTATAACCTCTGTGGGCAGCCTGTGTCAGTGCTCTGTCACCACCACAGTGAAAAAATGGTTTTTGACAATCAGAGGGGATTGCCTGCCTTTCAGCTTGTGATCATTTCTTTCTCTCCTGCCACTGGGCACTACTGAGAAGAACCAGGCTCCAGTTGTCTTTGCATCATCCCTTCAGGTATTTATATAGATGAGATTTGCCCTGAGCCCCCTCTTCTCTAGTTTGATCAGTCCTTGGACATACAAATACTTAAGGGGCAGTCCAGTACAGTAGTGTTAGAAAACTTCAAGGCATTGTGTCCAAGATCAGCTGATAGTATGTGGTCATTGCTTTTCTACTATTGTCTTTGTTCACACATGCAATTTATTGAATCTAAAAAATGATGTGTCATTCTAGACTGTCAGATTCTGTTTCAGCTTGTGGTGGGGAGAATTTAGAACTTTCATCAAATCTACAAGTTCTCTTCTAGCACCCAGTGAGGTTTATTGGAGAAGTTTGTAAAAGAGCTTCTTAGAAGTTTAATCTGGGGTCTCTTCTTCCTCTGAACTGTAGATGCTACTGAATTGCATATAGGGGTGTAGTAAATAGAAGACTTAATAGTAAATAAGTTTGCAATGCTCTTGAAAAAAAAAATTAAAAACCCAAACAAACACAACAACAATAGAAAGTCCCTATCACGTAAGGGCCAAAGTATTTGAGATCATTCGTAAGTAGAAAAGATCTGTTCCACTAAATGGGAACATTGGGATTGTCTAGTTCTGCACTGAATTTCCATACTCCAGAACATATTTATCTGTCTGCTCTAACTGCTGGACAAATGTAAAATTAGAAAATTAGAATATGTCTGCATGCCATACTCTAATTTCAGGAAATGTCTTATCAACCTACCCAGGGTCTCGCTCAAGTCTGCTGGCTGTTGCCTGCTTAGGAGTAAGGACAAAAACAGTGTCTCAGAGGAAAATCATCCCTAATAAGGGGCAATCTTCTTAATGCTTAAGAAGGACAAAAAAGTCCTTCTAAAATCTGAGGTAGAAGTGGGATTTTTGCACCTGTATCAGTCTTTTAAATCTGATTCTTTAATATTGGAAATGTGGGAACAATGTGTTCTGGGCTGTAGCAGAAACAGCTAAGAATGCTTTCCAAGGTGGATTTTATTTGGAGATAAGAACTCCAGCATTGTATCGTAAAACTCACTGTTGATTTCTGGCCTATGTAACATTTTTCACTTCAATTTGGTTAGTGTCCAAAATTAAATAAAAACTAGCAAGTGAGACATCTGAGTTCTTCCGAAATGCAGAACAACTGTACAAGCATGCATGTTTGTTTTGGAATTTCTTCTTAAAAAACCTGTCAGTTAGACTGCATGAATGATGAATAATTAACAAGATTCCCAATGCAGAGCTTGTAGAACAGACAGCCAGCTTCAGAAGTGTTAATTTTTTTTAATAGGAAGCTGTTTTCACTCTGAGTCAACAACTGAGCCCAGCAGTACTAGTAAGCCAGTAAGAGCCAACAAAAACATGGCAAAAACATGACATTTGCTTCAAAAGAGAAAACATTGCATGCATTTGCCATAATCCAGTTGGGAAGAAGCGTGGGGGAGAGATTACAAAGGGGTTGATCAAAGTAATCAGTGGTGTACACAGAAGAATACTTAAGGGAAGTAGTTAGATCAAAACTGCCTTAAGATCTATTTTCTAAACAGTCCTTAAGAATAAAAAGACAATGTTTCCTGTATGCAATCTTAGGAAAGCTTACATCTTAAAATCTGGTCTCTTTGTGAGACTAGCAAACTTCAAAGATGTCCAGTCCCTCAAAGGGAGAAGACAAAAAATTGTCCCTACCGGATCTGAAAGCATGCAGCAGTATGCTGTTCTGGTTCTGCTGGCATCAGTATAATGGATCAGCTTCAATAAGGCCTTTAGTTTGAGGAAAGTTACTTGTGGCATATGCCTCTGAGAACATAAATGCTTAATCTCACTGGGGCAGCGAAATACCCTTGGGGTGTGGTTTGTCTGTGATAGTCATGTAGGTCTGAAACTCAAAATGTGCTTTCCAAACATGTGTATCACTGCAGATGCCATTGACTCCCAGCTTGTTTTGGCATTAGTATTGGCAAGAGTGAATAGCAGCAATATTTAATTTCAGCATTACTTAGAATAGAAACAGTACTTCAGAGAAAATGACAAAATCAGAAGGCTTTTTCTTTGAAGTCCTGATATTTGACTAATTAGTATTATAGTACTGGAACACAAGTAGGGACAGAATGGGCTCTAGAGACTGGCAACTTCTGCAGCTCTCAAACCTAAGTAGACCTTATGACATTTTTCAGATTACAGTTAAATTGTTTAAGTAAAATGGGAAAAACAAATACGTTTGAGAGGAAGACTTAGAATTGCCATTGAGTCTGTCTTTAGAAACAAAGCAGAGAGAGCTTTTTTACATCTTGACTCTGCAGAAACACTTTGAAGAAAGCAGTTTCTCTGATAGAAAAGCTTAGATTCAAGATTTTAAGCCAAAACCAGCCTTCTAATCTGCAATCAGCAATTAGTCTTTGCAGTTTGCTCATGTGCTCTTAGACAGCTTCCTGGCTGGGAACTGCGACATTCTCCACTGGTTAAAATTGCAGTGCTTCAGCAGCCTCTGAATAAACAGACTTTGACATAGCCAAATGTGGAAACAGGAGAGGGGAAGGAAGGCAGCAAGGTCTGTGTTGAGGAGGAAGTGTTAGTGTCTTAGGAGAGAAAGGTGGGAGGCAAACAGTCCTTGTCCCTAGCATGTGGCTAGTTCAGAAACTGTTATTCCCAGCAGTCTTGAATGATGAATTTTTATATTAGACATGTACGTGCTCTCAGCATCTCCAGCTTTTCTCTTGAATATCAGCTCTCTTACAGCCTAAATGTCTGTCTGAGTTGACATGATCCTGCCAGAATTCCTTCTGTGTAGATGATAGCTTGGCTCTTACTTCTACTGGTGCTTCCGCTGTATTTTTCTAAGTTTTATGATCATACCTGATCCTTTCCTTCATTAGCAGAATTTAATTATATTAATAAATCAAATATAGGGAGATTGTACAACTTAGTGCTCAGAAGAATGAAATGTAACTGCTCCAAATCAGCCCTGCTAAACTCGTCCTCTTGAACTTTGATGTGAATGTTCGTGGTTGACTAACAATGAACTCTTGTGTTCATCTGAGGAATGACTGAGGCAGTCGTATGACTTGTTCTACAAAGTCTTTGCTTTCTTCTATAGACTTTGGGTTGGGATGTAAGAGAACAGATTACCAGGACTTTAAGTTGGTATGTATGGGGTTTGGTTGTGTGTTTGTGGGTCTTTCAGCCTTTGTACGAAAAGAAACTGTATTGGTGATGTTTTCTGTGTATGGGTCTGAAAGCAAGCCAGCTGTTATGTTTGCCCTCCAAGTGTGTTTTCTCTTTTGAATATGAGGATCTCAGTAAAATGTGGTACTCTGATGCTGTAGAGTCAGCTGGCTGGACTTTGGAGATGAAGACTGATGCTGTCTTGTGATACAGTAAATAACCATTTGCCTATCACCAGTGAGCTCAGCTTACCTTCTAGATTAAGTGATCGCATCTTGTTTTGCTTTTCAGTAGTTGCAGTAGCAGTAGTTCAAGTCACTTTCACTTTCTGACTGTGCTGGGATTAGGTCTGATAGATCTCTGAAGCTGGCTAACTGACAGGCTTATGGCACAGAGAGGGGGAAAACCTGAGCAGGAAGTAATGGCTGAAGTAAATCATGACCTATTTGGATCAGTCCTCTGTTCCCTGGGATGAGCCAAAGCTGTGATGAAGTTTGCAGGAGCTAGTTTACTCCAGCAAATGAAGAGTTAGGATGCAAGACTTTAACATATGTTTACATAGCAGACATTTGTCACAAGTCCCTTGTGCTTGATGGTGCTGGGGAGTAGTGAGTCAGCAAGAGGTTCTTTGTAGAAGGGCTTGTGTGTAAACAGATCAGAACTCCGAAAGTTTTGTGTAAAATATTTACATGCTTTAGGAATCTGGGGATGTGTTCATGAAATTGATTGCATCTGTTTGGGAACACTTTGTTGTTGCTTTAATGTGAGCTGTCACACTTGCAGTTTTTTGACGTGCCATAGGAGTATTCGTAAATCATTCATTCCTTTATCTAGTGACTCAAATACCTGAGGCATACTTGCAAAGAAACATTCTGAAACTAGAACTGTGCCTGCTTTTTGGGGGTGGAAGGTTAAGAGAAAAGCAGGATTATACATATTCATATCATATACTGATGTGTGCTTAATGGAAGTTAAGTCCCGTGAGTAGAGGTAAAAATCAATCCTTTTCTAAAATCTGTTTTCTTTCTGGGAAGCATCCTGTATTGAAGTTCAAGTGTGGCTAAAACTATGAGAACTTTTGGAGTGAGTTCTCTTTGAGAGCAACTGGTTTCAGTTTTCACTTCAGTAGCAGCTTAAGCAGCAATTTGGTACTATTCCAGGTAGCAGAAAGTCTTAGCAGCCCTTTTCATAGAAGTCTATCCTGTCGAAGTAGTGCTGCAGTAGCATGCTTTGAAGTTAGCTAGCAAAATATATAGAACTGTCCCATTTCTAAACAGATACACCTTGAGGAAAATACTCAGTCTTTACATTTCTTTTTTTGTTCAAGACACGGAGGCAGGCCTGGCTCTTTACAAAACTTTTTAGTTCTCATTCTACATTAATAAATTTTACTCAGCACTAGTTCAAACTGGACATCACAAAGGACTGGCTTGTGCAAGAAGGCACTAGCCATAGGGACTGTATTGTACTTACAGCAAAATTGCAACTGTGCAAGCTTGTTAGAATAGAGAAACTGCATATATATCGAACTCTGCATTGAGGTTGTGGTTTCCACTCTTTGCCTCACATTTTTTGGTAGGGGTTTTCATTTGGTATGAAAATCACAGAAGGGACAGAGTTCTCACTTTGGATTTTCAGTGTTTTCTGTCGTGTAATGTGTTAAAATGCAGTGCTCTGTAAGTTCTGTCTTTCAGTATAGTATGTCCTGTTGAAGTAGCTGATCCTGGAAACTATCAGCTTCATATGAATAGATGTAATGTGAAACAAATGGCAGGTTTGATTTGCTTTACTTTATTTACAGAAGTATCAGGAGATGTTCACATAAAAATGCCAGTTCTGCTATAGCAGTGTTTTTTTAATTCCTTGATTATGTGTTGATTTCCAGCCAGGTGTTAGACTAGCCCCTACCTTCCAACTGAGAACTTGCACCTCATTTCTGTTCTTTGTGGCAAATACCCCATTAGAAGTGACATTTTTGGGAGGGTGGAATTTCTGTGGCAGTTGGACAAAGCCATTCATTTTGAAAACCAAGCCCTCCCTTCTGAGCCGTCAGAGCCGCTGGTGAGGCGGTGTCACGGGCAGCTCTCCCATGCTCAGAGCAGGGTTGGTACGCAGTGTTCTGACACTCCAGCAGAGTCTGCCTTCAGATCCCCTCATGATTTCTCTGTCAAAGAGGAGGTACTTCCTTTCAGCACAACTCTGAAATCTGTGTGTTTTGGGCAGTTGTTCCTAGCACTGAAGTTGAGTGCTTGAAAATAAAATTCAGCTAAATCACACTGCGGTGTTGTGAAGTCTGTGTTTTCTCTCTCAGTCCAGGAGAAGTAGGATCTAAGGTATGCTGTCTTTTAATTTACTGTTCTAATGTTGAAAGCATGTAGCACTGCATATTATTGAGGTGTCTGTATTTGTTCTATGCCTTGCTCACTATATGTTGGGTTTAGTGTTTATTTGCAGCTACAATAGCATGTTGCTGAGATGATCATTTATTAGCTGGGCATAGAGTGGTGTGATCCCTTCCTACCCCACAGAAGTGCCACTGTTGTTGTGCATTAATTTAAATTAAAGGCATCCAACACTAAACAAAGCAAGTATTTTGTGTATTGTACTAAGATGTCTTCAGGATGGACAGAGAGGCCTTAGTTACAGGCTGTGCTGATATAGTTCTAGACTTCAGCCTTTGAAAATAAAAAGGGGATAAAAAAATAGTGGTTTGATGCTTGTTACTGGTCTCCCACCTACTTAAGGAAGACTGAGGGTACAGAATGGAGTGGGACTGGTGTTTGTTACACACAGATAAGCTTTTTGATATTTTTGAAGACATATGAAGTTTCTGCCAGTAGTACACAATGAAGAAAATAACTTTTAAGCCATGCTCTTGTGCTTAGCAGGATGTGAGATAACATGGAAAGGCAATAAGAGTATCTGCAAATAGTTGGTTACTTTCCTTTAACAAAAGAAAGAGAAGTATGATTGCTAAAATAACTCACTTCTACTATTTAAATGTACAATGTGATGTTCACAGCACCAAATTTTACAGTAGCGTTTACAGGAATGTTATAGGAAGCTGTAGGAAGAAGATTTCTATTCAATTAAACCAAAAGTGAAACTGGTTACCAGACTGTGGATATCAAACATCTTCAGCTGGAGAAGTATGATTTTGAAAGTGGATTGTTGCACTGACCTAGATACACTGACAGAGAACCACCAAGACTTCAGTCTGAGTTTATATCTGTGTCTATAGCTGTAAGGATAATGATGGAGTGATTGTTTACTTCTGTGAGACAAGGGTAGATAGCTTCCATCAGAAATAGTAAATCTGAAGTTTGACTGTAATACCGTTCTCTTTAGAGATGGAAGCAGGACTGATCTAAAGTGTCATTGTCTAACGGTGTGAGCGCAAGCCCAGCTTTATTGATGGCTGTTTGCTGTTATTCAGAACAGCTCCTGACAAGGGTAAAGTAGGAGGCCTGGCCAGTTGGGCATTGGGAGCTCAGCTGGCCTCGTGGCGGGTTCACTTGAGCACTCGCTGCCACTTTCCTGCTCAGAGAAAAGCTTATGGTGCTACTGATGGCACGGGCATTGTGGCACCAGTGACAGGGATCTAATAGGTGGCAGCCATTCCATAGTTGGAAGATGAGAAGCTGAACCCAGTAAGATTTGCCATCTGTCTCTTTCTCAGCTCAGGCACCACCATGAAAGGTACAGAAACCACAGCTGTATTACAAGCTGTGCCTTACTCAGGCTGTCAATGAAATGATTCTTCCAAAAATTCCTCTTGCTCAGACTGGATTTCCAAAACTGTGTGTACACAGGTATCTGCATCATTTTGGTGTGATATTCACTACATTACATAAATAGTTCATAAAATGATTTAGCATTCAGCTGATGCAACTTCACAAAATCAGGTGATACTTTGCTGAAAAATACTGATCTCTGTGTATCCGGTTTAATAGACTGAAATGCTTCTCAACTTTGTTGGTTTTTGCTCATCTTGCTGCTTATTACATGAATCCTACACTTTTCGTGTTAATAAAAAATTTTAAAACTAGTCTGGAAGTTCCTTCTGTAATCTTGCAGATGCTTTTGTGTTCGGACACTGAAGAAAAACACAATGGGAAATAAGCAACTTTTGCAAAAAGAATAAAGCTGAAATGCCATCTCCAAAAATGGTGGTAGAGTAGCAAGGTATATGGACTAATTCACCTCAGAATCCTGTTCATTGACCATGTCTTGTGAATGAAAAATAGAACATGGAAAAATTATATAAAATGGCAGTCTGCTGCTTACATTTTGGGAAAACCTATCTCACAGTTGTTCAGTTACACTGTTCAATAAGCTTACACTCTGAAAGCAGCACCGATCTGCCTGCAGTGTTTCATGTCAAACTGGGAAGAGATTGTGTGTGATTCTGAGAAAACAAAATGACAACATCCTCCCTTTACATTCAATTTACTGCAAGTAGGTTTTAGGAGGTGAACCTCATCACCTTGACTTTTATTATTGACAAAATGGAAGTATATCTTAAAGCTGCTTTGTGTTAAAAAAAATCTGTTTATTTCAAGCCAGGTTCTTTCTCCTGTATTGTTGAGTACATCAGGGTTGTGCCAGCTTTATCTGTCCTGGCATTGCTTCTCTACTGGCAAAATCAATAAAATAAGGGTAGTAGAACCATTTTTTAAGTCTTTTTTCATTCTTGTGTTGATGCTGTGAAACTGTTTTGGTGCTTAAGGATGTGGTGTTGCAGTGTTTCCTGACAACAGCCCTCAAGGAATGAATAGTATAGAGATGCCAGGCTATAGAGATTGGTAGGGCAGTCTCTGGACTCTGTCTGAGTGTGTGTGTCCATCCCAAAGCCTCCATACTGTTGAAAAAAATGCTATATTATAACTTTCCATCTCAAGCCCCTAGATATTGATTAAGGTTGCTTTAAATCCAGTTTACTCAGTTATGAATGAATATCCCAACAGTTGCAAGCAACAAACTTAAGTGGGTTTTCTTCATTCCTTAGCTTCTGGCTAGCTTTGTGTTGGTTATAGACCAGACGAAAAGCTTTGGGTTTTTGTTACCTACTGGTGTATAATTGCTGTACTAGTAAGTGTCTGGCAGCAAGGAGGTCTGGGAGTACACGTAAAAGTGAACCTTACTGTAAAACTGGAAATTGATTTTACAAAAAGGGAATTTATTTAGTAGTATATCTTCTGCAATTCTGAATAGCTCTACATTATGATAGAACACAGGAACCTTAAGGTCAATAAAGTATTTTTTTGGAGCAGGCGTGGTCTTAGGCCTGTGTGTGTTGTTGCTTCTTTAGTCACACAACTGTGACTAAAGGATGCTGAAAAGATCCATCTGGGTTTTCAAATTGTTTCACTTTTCCTTCAATTTGCTGTAAGTTTTAGATAAAGATTTAAATCACTCAAATCACTTACCAAACCAAAGCATTAGAGCATAATGGCATCTATTTCAGTCCTGTAAAAACAGTATTATTGCAAATAGCATTTTCATAACTGATTTTACTTTGCTGTTTAATAAGAATGAAAATTACCATTTTATTTCCAGTCCTCTATCCTCCCTGTATCAGGAGAGCAAAATACTGATGCTGTTTCTCTGAGCGGGTGGTTCCATAACTATTTGACAGCATACCAAATGTATTTAGCAAAAACTACCTAATAACAGATCTTTTGCAGTGGCATGTCTGATTTGTATGAAACATTGCAGTAATTGGCTTCATTGGTACTGTCAGAGTGAACTCTAAATGAAAGTGACAGTAACTAGTCCAGACTTTTTTCATTTTGTTCAGAGTAAAACTATTAGACAGTAAGTGACTTACTGGTTTTTCTGCTTTCAATTAGCAACCCAATTTTATACTCTTTTAATTATAATTTAATTGGATTCCCCCCTTACACTCAGAGCCTGGCAGCCAAAACAGCTGATTTGGTATTTGGCACATCTGGGGGGGTGAAAATTTCTTCTATAAATCTTTCTCTAGAGGATATGTTTCCACCAGCATAGAAGCTCTTTTCTGGAAGTGGCAAATCTCTTTTCATATTTCCTTACGAGTTTCTTTTGTGCCCAGCTCTGAATCCACTGTTTGAGAAGTGGTTATAACTGAGGGAGCTGAAGCCTCCAAAGTAAAGCTTTAATGTAAACTGTAACCAGAGAGGACATATGAACAGTTCTTAAATTAGATTCAAAAAGGTAGTGTTGGTATATGTGTAAGTTGTCCCTGTAACTGTTCCAAGAGATTAATTGTCATGTCCTTGCATGTTCTTAGTGGAGGGGGAATTAGTGTTGTAAACTGACCTTTGAGAGTAAACTAGAGGACAAGGCAGGGGTTGGGGATGCTTTTAAAAGGGGACTGGAAGGGAGAAAGGGAAATACTCGATAGTTTAGGGACTGAAGGAGAGGTAGCACACTGAAGCTTTGTTGGGCTGGGAAAAGTGACCATTTCTGAGCCTTCAGTCACAGCCCTCTCCTCTCTGCTGGCAGACAGAGGAGGCAGGGAAGCACCAGCAAAAAAAAAAAAAAAAAAAAAAGGGAGAAAAAAGGAAGGACATGTTGCTTTCCCATAACTAGTACTGAACTCAAAACATGGATAACTTCATTTGCTCTGGAGCCCATTGCATGTGTGAGTTTTAAAAAAGGTCCACTGTCTGGTGGGTGGGCTTCTCTTTTTGTTAACTTTTGGCTCCTCGGTAAACTGTTCCGGGAGTTTGGAGGGAGGGCTGTTTATATCGACATTAAGTCAGTTACCAGAGGAATCTCTTTTTTAACCTCCTCCTGTAATCTGCAGGGTTAAATGTTTTCTGCTCATAGTTCAATTGCAGTTACTTGTAGCTGGCATTCACATTTGCCCTGTAATTCAATTTAGATGATACTGCTTGGCCTAAATTGGAGCAGACTAGTAGAAGGAGCTTGGTGCGTGTAGAAACCGATCACTGACTCTGTAGTTAAGGTCATCCAAGTGGAGTTGTAAATATTTCCCCTCAGTTTTAAGGTGTAGTTATCTGGCTTGAATTCACTCACGGAATTATGATTGATACTGTCAGATCTTACGTGTCAGATTTTTCAGCTACTAAAAATGCTGACTAACAACCTTATTATCATCACACAAGTACTGTAATATTCTCATTAATCCATGTGGTTTCAGTTCCAGCTGTTTGCTAGTTATTTATTCATTAGAGTCTATTTTCTGAATAGCTTCCAGCTACACATTCTTCAGAGAGATGAGATTTTATTCATACATGTATCTACTTATAGGTGAGGAATTTGAAACTGGAGCATGAGCAGGAGAAAAACAAGATCTTGTCAGAAGCATTAGAGACACTCGCTACCGAACACCATGAACTAGAGCAGTCTCTGGTTAAGGGATCTCCGCCTCTCAGCATCCTCAGTGAAGAGCAGTTCTATGATGCTGTTTCAGGTAAGTGGTGATGTCCAGAATGTGAGTGTGTAGACAACATGTGTGTAGTGAATGCCTTGGGGGCAGGTGGGGTGGGGGAAGGCGGTGGGAGCAGTCTAACTTCAAGTGAAATCTTTGCCTTTCTAACAGGGGCCTAATTTTAGGGGTAAGCTTGGTGTGTTTTATGAGCAGGGCTCTAAAATTTTGCCAGAGCTCTCCTGCAGAATTGTATTCCTTCACCTTAGTGTGACCAAAGGTTAGAAGACCACAGGACAGAAATAAAATGTCTGATTGCTTGGGAGTCTACACCCTTTTTTTAAAATAGCAAAGGATAAGGCTCCTATTTTGGGAGAGGTAAATGTATCTTGTAGCCTTCTGACTTGCTTTGTCCGTAGTGGTGTGTGCTTTTTCCTTTGTTCTGTTGTTAAGATAAGACTATAAAAATCCCTAATTTTTAGGGATAATGACGTTAAGAAAGGTTTGTTCTATTTCAATTTTGTATACCTGAAGTGTTAAACATGAAAGAAAAGGATGAATCGAAATCCCGTATGCGTTTCTTAAATGTCTTTTCTTTCCTTATCTGTTCTTCAGTTTAGTATCTTTCATAATTTCATATGCAGAACGTGCCAATAGTGGTTTTGGAAGATTCTGAACTGCCTGAAATGATTGCAACATGCATTTGTATAGGGAAGCTGTACAGAGTGCATGCAGCTCAGCAGTAGCTCTGACTGGGTGATCCAGCAGCACATACCTGTCTACAACTACACAGGGTCTGGAAAAGCTTGAGGGTGAACATAATCTAACTGTAGCAGACAATTGGGTTGTGATGGCAAACTTCACTAGCAAGGATGGGGTTACTTTTTCTGTGAACTGAACTGTCTGATGCTTCTGACAGATGAGAAAAGCAGTGTTCCCAGACTTCTTGGTAGGTGTTCTCCAGTGAGAAACTTAAGCTGTGAAAAGACAGGCAAAGGAAGTCTATGCACAGGAACACAGTGAATCCACTTTGTGAAGCAGACTTTGCTGTTTGGCACAGCAGCAAATTTATCAAGCCTTCATGTAGAAGAGACTGAGGAACACTAAAACGGGTTCTTCCTCTGGAACCAAAGGAACAATTCTGCTGAAAGGCCTCAGGCTCTTTTGATTGTCAACAAAGCAGAGAATAGTTCTTTATCTGATGCTGTTGGAATGTAGTTTCTCCAGCTGGGCTTGCCTTGTGCATATGATAGAATATTAAGCTTTAAAGAGCTGCTAGTTGACACATCTCATAACTGACCTGATCTCTAAATACTGTTGAGTGAAAGTGTCCAAAGCCACCTCTCCTGTTGTCAGAGGTGGTAGTTTTGTCCTTGCAAGCTACAAACAATTTATATCAAGTGGATTTGTAAAACTGTGAAACTTGCTGAGTGCATATGTATACACTTAAACATACTTAAAAAAACCCAAACGTTATTTTTCTCCTTTGGGAGAAGTTACTTGACATAATTCATCTTAATTGCATTTTAAATAATTTTCTGGGACAGACTTTCTTGGCTGTCCGTAAGTTTGATCTGGTGTTAGATTCTCTTCTCTAGGTTGTTCACATTTAGTGCTTTGCAGAGATTAAGGTCCTTTCTGTCTCTGAAGGGGGCGGGGATGGGGAGGTGGCTAGAAAAAGGGAAATGTGATGTATTATCCTGACTGCTGAATACACGTTACCACTTTCACTTTAAGCATAAAAGGAATTAATTTTTTGTTGGTATGGTTTGAGGAGAGGTATTTTTTTGTTTCTGGAAATCTAAATTGCTACAACTGTCTGCAAAGCTTTTGCTTAACCTGATTTACAGACTGATAGTGTTAAATTATATTGATTTTGGACAAATAGCCATATTCACGAATTACCTTTCTAAGTTGTATAGGAGATTGAGCAAACACCAATGTATTTTAACAGGGTGATATAACAAGTTATAATGCCTGTCAGTGGGAAAATGCCACTACTTAGAGTATTTTTTCTATCAGGATTCCATCTTTTTCTGCTTGCAGTTCTATGAATTTTTAAATCCCTACTGTAGGAGTGAGTTTAGAAGTGAGAGTGTTGCATAAGTAGGCTTGCACTTTGAGCTGAAGAATTGTTAGTTTTGACTTGACAGGTTGAAAGAAGATGCCACTGCTGCTTTTTTTTTTTTAATAATTTTTTAAAAATAAGTTTTTGTTTACTCCCAACAGAAGTATCACTAAAGGGACAATTCAGAGCAATTTTCAAGCATGTTTTTGAGGAAAAGATGTATCAAAAAGGATGTATTCAGTGCAGCAACTACTTGTCTCCATTTGCCATGCTCTGGTTCGCATTGTAGAATGATCTGATTGCTCCTGAATGAAGCTGAATCAGAAGATACAGTCCAGTTCCTATTGGACACTCAGTACATGGCAGCAGAGTGAGAGCAGATCTGAAGAGAACAGCACTAGAAACATATCTGGTTTGATTGTCAAGTCCTCAGCACCATCTGTTCCTCTTGCAAATCTGCTCCAGCCTGAGCCATGCTACCTGCTAGTGTTGGCATAGACTGAATTGTTCACTGTTAAAGTCTGTGGTGTGTGGTTCTGTTTGTAGAAACTGTGGCCAGTTACAGAAATAACCTCTTCCTTTTCCAAAACTGGAATGAGGAAAATGTTTGCAATGTGGTAAGATTGCTTACTGAAGTTGGAGTTTATTTTCTGAAGTCACCTTATTTTTTATCTGTAAGTGATATGCTGTTGTCAATACTTTTTGACTGTTGCAGTAATTCCTAAATCCCTGCAAAGAGAGAGAAATTAAAGGAAGAACCTACAGAAAATGCAAGTTATTTGTCTTACCAAAGCACGGTATCCAGTGTTAAGAAGAGCAAAGTTAAGGGTGTTATTAATCTGAGCTCTGATAGCCATAGGTCAGTTAGCAGCACTTCCCGGTGTGGTGATCCACTGATCATGGGAGTGGTGGAAATGTGTAATTAAACTTGATACCACACAGAGTGCTGCAGCTCTCACTTTCAGGATTGAATGCTTAACATGTGTCAAACTCTCCTATGTTTAAAGCTGGGAGGGGCAGAACAGGAGGGCTCTGGGAAAGGGAGGAAGCACTGAACAAGTAGCAAAATTCAAAAAGACCAATGCCATCTCCTAGAGAGGTGGAGAAGTTATTAGCTTTGATTAATACAGACCTGAGGAGCATATGAAAATGGAATAGGAATGCAGAGAATGTCCACAGTGCTGAAAAATGGCTAAGCAAGTCAAGAATTAAAGGGTAAAGGTATTTGATTTTTGCCTTTCAGATAAGATTCCCTTCTCATATGCAAATTGTGCACCCAGTTTGGGAAAGGTTTAGATCTTCCTTTGTTTTTCTCTTTTAAACAAGTTTTATCAGAGAGGTGGGGATTTTTCTGCAAACAGGATTTTTGTGTGTGTTGAGAGGGTTATTGATGGCTTTGCATAGATGCAATCTTGCAATAAAAGCAGTTATTTAGCTACAGGAATATTGAAGTACACTGAAACTAACCTGTCGTAGCACAGCTTCTGCTGGTATCTACCACTACTGGGTTCTGTGTTCACAAATAACTCTCCTAAATGGTACAATAAGTAGCAGACTACATCCATTGCTTTTGCTTGTTTCCTAGTTTGTCTCCAGTAATCAGATCACTTAAAAGTAAAAATGGTACAAAAAGCATACAAACCTCTTGCCCTTCCTTCCATGTTTAGAGTAGTTTGTCAAGTGGCTTTTTTTGAACGTGTACCAAAAATACTTCACAGCCGCTGTGAGAACACTGCTGCCTGTCACTTCTTGCCTTGTATAGAGTTAAAAGAATTAACTCAGGCATTTCAGAGGGATGGGAAACACCTGGTCAGAAATGAAACCCAACAGTGCTAATGGTTAAACACTATATTTCTCAGGTTTATTTATTATTCAAAAACATTGGCCAGACTTTTCTGTCTGCGTCTGAAGGCTTACCAGTTGTAGCAATAGGAAATGAGGTTCCTTGAGTTAAGTTTCTGTCATTGCTTCTGCTGTTTCCCTGTGCTCTCCCACTTGCAGAATGTAGCTGGTGTTTGTACTGTTACTCTTTCAGGTTTCACAGGCTGGAGAGTTTCCTAGTCAGCCTGGTCTTGTCTCAGAGATCACTTAAAAATTTTGGCTTCTGAACAAGGACTCTTATTCCTTCTCCACCCTCCTCAGCCCACAACCCCTTAAGTTCAATTTAAAAAAAACCCTTCATTTTCTCCTAGTCATCTGTTTGACAGCTGCTCTGTAGAAACTTGTGAATATAAATCTTTTTTTGCAGTGACGGGGGAGTATGCAAATCTTAATTCAGAAAAGAGTTCGCTGCAAGTGCACAGGGAAAAGCTCAGTTTGAGTTGCCTGTTGATCTGTGCTCACAATACAATACTAGGCTTGTTCACTCTGACACCCTAACAATCTCTCAAGGCTTGCTAAGTTCTTTGGGTTAAAGGAGGTAGCTGAGGTTAAGGGATTGGAGACTGAGATCTTTGATGGCAGGAGCTGTTGTAGATGTACTTTCTCTGTTTCTCAGGGAAATTTGTGAGGTTTCTCTAGGGAGCAATTTCTTACAACAGTTGTGCTTCATTCTTCTACTGTTTCCTCTTGCATTAGGTAGGGCTCATGCCCTGGGGGAGGCTGTCTGGTCAGTGTCTGCAGCTCTAGAGAGGTTTGCAGGTGTGGAGCTCAGTCCAGCAGAATCCTCTCTTGGCACTATAAGGCCAGCATGAGGAGAACTGAACATGTGTGGTGTTTAAAAATCTTTGTTATACCAAGAAGCATATCCAGGAGTGACAGGCAGTTCTGGTGAAGCTTATCTGCTCTTGCCTTTCTGCTCTGGAGTCCTGGGTCTGTTGCAAAGACTCAGATTGAAGGAATTTGCATGCTGTGACTCTTGTCTGAAAGCAAAACAGTCCTGGATGGTACAAGAGAAGAAAGGACCCTACAGGATCCAGAATTCCCTTTATGTTACTGGGTTGGCTTCATGCTTTTCTTGTCATGATAACTGTTGGCACAGTTGAGCAGCTCTTTCAAAAGAGAGGTGGAATACATACCCTTAGGAGCTTTATACCTTGTCGTGTGGTCAGGAAGCTGAGGCCCAAGTTGTGTTACACTCCTAGAATGTCTCTTCCTCTGCAGTATTTGGATGTGCAGGAAAACTCTGTTTTCCTGGCTACCTGGGTTTAGGATCTCTGGACAAATCTGTATTTTATGTAACAAACTTGTCACAAGTAAAAATGCTTTTCCTTACCCTACTTGTTAAATATAGTACCCACCAAACTAATGCTTTGATATGTTATATCATAACTTGGCAGAGAACTAGACTGACAAATTTGGGGAAAATTGTGAGAAGATTCTCTGGAGTGCCAGTCCACTTCTTTAACATATCCTGAGCACCAGCTGGCAGTTCTTTCCATTCCCTAGCAACTGGCTTAATTTCAGTACTGTCTTGATCAGGATAGGCATGGATGTATTAAATGAAAGGTCTCCTTTATGCTTCTAGATCTCTCTCTCTAGAAAAGGGATGGAGACATTGTGACACAGCCCATCCATTTGTCAGGATTCTGTCCTGTTCCTGACCCTTACGTAATCAGGATGTGGTAGAAAGCCCTCCTATCTATCTATATGTATATGTATGTATGTATGTATGTATGTATATACACACTCCCTTCAGCAAAGCAATATACAATTTACATGTTCTGGAGAAGCTACTGGCATAGCTTTTTAAAGACAAAATAAGAAAGCACCTGGCAGTAGACAGCTGTGAGTGAAATATTCTTTTGGACTCTCTGCTACTTCAGCAGATTTTGATTACTGGTTTTGAATTAGAACGAGTGTGTGAGAGAATGGCTAATTTTGCAATTATTTCTCTGGGATTTTGCAGCCAAGAGCAATGGCATATGCTGGAAGCAGTACATAACAGGAATAGTATCTACTGTAGATTTGGTCTACATTTTTCAGAAACAGTGAAGTTTTCATTAAGCTGTTTACCATTAAATGTGGTACCTGGTTTCTGCTAAAGAATTTTTTAAATGAGATAGAAGTTGATGTCTTGAGTTGTTCCCTCACTTCCTGGAACTTGCAATTGGATAATCCTTTGACAGTCTTGTCAGGTTTGAAAGAAAGCCTAACACAAAAATACAGCCTTTGCCAGGAAGTTTGTGCCTTCTGATTTGGGGCAAGACTGTCTCTTCCCCAGAGCTGGACAAGCACTACCTGACCAAAACGGGGGTTGGAAAGAAGGTGTTGTTGTTGATGTTTGGTTTAGTTTGAGATGTGATGTGGATTGTACTATTAACCTGCCTTCCACAGAACAAAGTTTATCTTGTTGATTGGTGAGCTTATCACTTAAACTTTGCTGGGACCTACGTAGTTGGTGTTATCTATATGATACATCCTCCTGTTCTTTGATACTTGTTCAGTGAGTTGGGAGGTGAAGGTTGGTGAACAGCACTGAGAGTCTTAAGAACTTACACCTAACTGAAGGAGTCATTACTCAAGGTACCTGTTTGTTCAGTAGGGGACTAGCATCTGTGTGGCACTGGCACTTGTCCTAGGCAAGGTTTAGCAGCTTCAATTTAATAAATATGCCAGATTTGGGCTCAGTTTGGTAGAGGATTTTTAATGTACTGCGGTCTTGCTTATTGTGCAATTTCTTTATGTCTAGATGCTGGGCTGCAGCGGTCCCTGGCAGTACTAGTTACTTACCAAATGGATGCTGTCATCAGGACACAGTAGGCTACTTAGGTTTCAGTTTTGTACAAGGCAGGGAGATCTGTTAGTGACTGAAGTCTAGCACAGGCGGGAGATTCATTAACATGCACCTGCTCTTTTGCAGATTCGGAATCTGAAAAATCATTAAGTGGGTTTGAGACAACAGCAGCCTACTCCTTAGAGGACAGCATGGATTCTAAAGATACAATAACTTCAAGCATGTCTGAAGAAAAGGTGTGTGGCAGTGGAGAGTCGCTGTCAAACGGAATCAAAAAACACAGGTAGGATGTTGTCCATTCTTGAAGTTCTATAATTATGCATTAATGGTAAGAGACCACAGGAATCTCTGAAAAGCTAACAGAAAACTTTTAAAGCTTTGCTAGGGATGAATGACAAGTAATTGGTTGTGCTATGATTTTATAAAGACTGTTTTTCCAAGGTGTGCTCCTTTGCATCT
Organism: Urocynchramus pylzowi; assembly: GCA_013397555.1. NCBI lineage: Eukaryota > Metazoa > Chordata > Aves > Passeriformes > Fringillidae > Urocynchramus > Urocynchramus pylzowi. Next base: position 515,111 of record VZRH01003847.1, read on the forward strand.
TGATGATCCAATCTAAATAAATAAAAAGAAAATATAATGTGCTGTTTAAAAATGGACACACTTGGTTTTTTATTAGATCTTATTGAAATCTATGTGGATTTTAATTCCTTCATTTATCTTTAATGACCTGTACCTCCTATTGCCTCTTTAATTTCGAGTTATTTGATCCTTCTGTTGGTATCAGGAATGAATGAAAAATATTGCTAGCCTGGCATCAGAAACTCAAATGTGAACAAAGGGAGTCTTATTCTAAAAGTCTCATCCATGTTTTATGTGCTTATTTTGTGTTCTCAAATGATCCATTTTTGTTTGTTTCCTTGCCGATAAAGGAGGACAATAGGTCTGGAGTTAATGAGATGTAACAGACACCACTATTCTCCAGTTTCAGTGAAAGGGCAATATAACATTTGTGCTACAAATAAAGCCAGACTTCAGCATGTTTCAAAGAGACTATTCTGGAAGTGTTTTGGACGTACAGGATGATGATGGGGACACCACATTTCTGTAAAACCAGGAAAATAATGTTTACTTTTACAGAAGGAAGCTAGATAGGCTGTAATTACTTGGTAGTTAAATTGCAGTAATGTTGAAATGAGTTGGTAGCATCAGACCTGATGTTTCAAGGGTCGACCTGTGCATGTCTCATACTAGACAAAGACTGAAGCAAATGAGGGCTTGGGTGGAGTAATGAGTGTTTTGGGGAGATAACATAAAGCAGCTGACTAAGCATGTTGCTTTGCTCTTGTGCTGTTAGCAATGTGGTATTTATGGCCTTGGCTAAGTGCCTTCCCTAATTAGAGCAGGAAGTTCGGGAGTGGGGGAGAAAGCAGTAGGTGAAGGTGGACATCTGAATTGCCTTCACTGCCTTGGAAACAGTGAGGAGAGAGGATGCAGTACATAATGAACATGAAAATGATGGTGCATGTTGACTTGCATTGTATTGAGGAGTTCAAACAGGAATTACTCTTCCATTTACTATAAAAAATTACTTTGCAACTTCTTGTAATGCTGCACAGTGCTGTCAGAACTGCAGGGAGGTGGTGACTGGAGGAGCATTTCAGAGCTCCTGACTTGATGAAGAGTAATGAAAAGTAATAAACAAGTACATCTGCCTCAATTGTTTCTCTGAGCTGCCTGTCTTCGAGTAGTAAAGAGAGCATAGGATGTTGGAGTAAAATGGGTGCATAAATTGGCTAATAATTTACTGCTAAAGAAAAGTGGAACCTTTTTTGAATCTATTTTGCATTTAGATAAGAATGTATGGCCTTATTTTATGTGACTAAATGGCTATAGAATATATGGCTGTATTTTATGGGGTTAAATGACTATAATAACATTACAGATTGAGCTGTAATGTTAGGCTTTTTTTACCTGGCACTTTGGTGTCACACTGGGAGTTGTCCCCAAATATATTGATGCAAACTCTTTCTCCCCAGAAGCTCAGACAATTTGAACTTCACCTCCAAGAGAGCTGTCTCAGGGGATGTGAGATGAGTGGTATTTTTAGCCTCTTTTCTGAGGCTGTTGGTAGTAGCCACGTTTGGCCTGGTGCAGCATCTGTTCCATGTGACTACAGAACTGTGTTACCTGCCTGGAGCTGCTGCCTCCAATTTGTACCTGCTTTGTCTGGGGGCTGGTTCTAACTGTGTGTGCATGTGGTCAAATAGGCACTGCCTGCTTTGCCACCTGGGTCCTTTTCAGAGCAAAAACTGTCACCTCTGGATGCTAGGCGAAGTGAGGGATTCAGAATGTTCTGACATCACTTAATTCCATTCTTACACCTTTGAGTTAGCTCATAACTTTTACTTTTTTTAACTTCCATTTGTGTTAACCACTTGGAAACAAATCCCTTAGAAAATAGACCATATTAATTTCTTTTGCTTAAAATCTTGATACCTTCAGATGCGCAGAGGATCTGTGCCTTTAGGTTGCGCATGAGATTACCTAACACTGTTTAGCCCACAGTTTAAATAAAATTATTTTCTGTCTTCATCTAGACAACCTGAGCTCTAATCTGCACCTCAAATATTATTTGCGTGGTTGAGAGTTTTCCAGCCAGAAGTGGAGGTTGGTTTTTACTTGGCGGGGGGGAACATACATGCTTTGGGTTTGGAAATGTAGGAATAAATCTGTTGGTTCCAAGGACTTAAAAGTTTTGGGAATACATATACAGATAGATGAAGCCAGTACCACGTATAATCTGCAGGTTTATTCCACGTTTTTTTTTCTAGGGATGCAATCATGCATCCTGCTGATTTTTCACAGAGTTGAGAGTAGACTTAATTTTTGTTACACTTCTTGGGAGAGGATTTGAGAGATAGACTAGTACAGTAAATGATCAGGAAGCATTCAAATCACTTCTTTTTAAGAGGGAATTTTTTCATCTGAACCAGACTTTAAAAAAAAAAAAGCAAAAAAACCCCCACCCCCTCAAAAAAGTCCAAGCAAACCCCCAAAACCTCCAGTGCATAAAAATGTTCTGTATTAAGTGCCAACATTTTACATCCACTTGTCACTGCTGTTTCCCTCTTATTGCTGAATTTTGTTGTCAGCTTTCCCTTTGGTCCCTGCATTGGGGGCCTTTCAGAATGCAAACATGTTGGTGTTCAACTTCATGGGAGCCAGGAGACTGTTTGTTCAGGTTGGCATGAAAAGCAAGCTAAACGTGCCTTTTTCACTCCGTATGTCTCCTTCCCCACAAAATTCCTGTAGCAGTTGATGTGTAATAGCTAAATGCTTTGGGCAAGTGTTTTTTTGTTTAAGTAAAGAATCCTAAATAAATCTCATGTGTTCTACTGCACAGAAATTCCAGCAGATGTTTTTGTAACTTAAAGCTAAAATTAACTTCCTGAGCTTTTTTTTGAAACTGACATCTGGAGAGAAGTTTTTGTATTCAAAATTCATGTGTTTATTCACAGGGAGTATGTCAAGGTTAGTAGGCCTGGGATCTTCCTTGGAGGCTTAAAACCTCTTTGTTCTTTCAGTACGTGTGTGTGTGTGTGTGTTCTAGAGGAAGGAGAGAACTGGCTCCCATAGCAGGTTTGACTGATACAGGCAACAAATATGGATGAGTGGCTGAAACTGAATGCCAACTTTCAAGTGATTAAACAAATTGAACAAAAGGGCAGGTTAACTTAAATGAAAGTGTAAGTTTTAGTACGTAAGGAAAGCAATTCCTTTGTATACTTCAGCAGACTAAGGGTTAATGTGTTTAACATGCAGAAAGGCTTACTTAAACACAAATACCCACTCTGCTGACTGTCTGCATTAAAGGATACACAGGAAAAACAAGTTAACATTACAAGTGAAGATAAGACTGAATAGTTGGTGGACACTGTCCTCTCCTGGACATATATATCAAAACATCCACGGAAGTATTTTATACTTAATATTATTCAGGATGATCTGTTTCACAAAACATTTTTGTCTCAGTGAAAAGTCAGACTAGGGAGTGAGTGGTGGTATGTTGGTCAATTAAAATAAATCCTCCTACCCACTCATCCTCTGCAGGGGAGCTGAGTAAAACAAGTCGGTGTTGGGCTTGTAGCTAACACTTGCTAACACTGTAGTTTGCTACCATGAGGAGATCAGACATATGACTGGGTTTTTGATGGTATGGGGCTTGTTCAATTTTAAGAAACATTTTCTGGTTTTATTCTTTCTGAAAACTGAAGCATCAGCTCTGATAAAGGTGTTCCAGTGGCAGATAAGTAGGGGAGGTAGCTCAGCAACTAGGGCTACTGAAACAATTTAGCCTGAGAATACTTTTTTCTAAAGGCAGTCTTTCTGTTTATCAGAAATGTGGGGTGGAGAAGGAAGGTACAGCCTGTTCACATTCTCTGAAAAAAGGTTGCTTTAGCTACCTTGAGCAGAGAAAAAAGAACCTTGGTTAGGAGGGCAAAACAATAATTTAGAGTTAACTAAACTTTGAAACTTTAATAGTTCATGCAGTTTGAGTGAGCTCTAGGTAATTTTTATCTAGATAAGAACAGAAAAATTGTGAATTTTGCTCATGGGCAATAGCATCATGATCCAAAAATGGATTTGTGTTGTGGACAAATACCTATGCCATCTAGAAGTAAATTGGATTAACAGTTGAGCTGGTCAGTAGCAGTAAGAAAACAGAACAAACTCCGTGCTTGATTTCCCATAAGGCTGAGAAATGCACACTGTGTTCTCAGCCTAAATGCTGGTCCTTGAAAGTATGCTTATGACTTGTTTTGGGATATGTCAGCCCCCTGTAGAACAGGCTGCTCTGTTTGCTCCTCTTTATTGATGCTGCTTTTTTCTAGTGTTCCTGAGGGCTGGTTTTAATATAGGCCATAAATGTTGTGGCCCTTCGTTGTGATTATAAAGGTGACTAGCAGAAAAACCCCAAAACAACCACACTGTTTTAACCCTGTTCAGACATAGTGAACATACTTATGTACCTATTCAGTTAACTTCCATTTTCTAACAAAGACACAACTAAATATCTTAATGGTGTCATTGTGAAAACTGTTCTAATGACTGCTGTAGACATTCTCTTCCATTGGTGTTATGCAAAATTAATGGTTCTGGTTTTGGAGAAATTGATGTTTCTATGCAGGTAAAACAGTTTAAGTGCTTCAAAGTAGCACTATCATTCCCCTTGGGGTTTTAATTTATAAATTGGGAAACTGTTACTTTCATAAATGAGCATTTGTGTTTCTTAGTCATGGTTAGTATTGGAAAACTTTTCTTACTTCTTCTTTTTTCCCCTCTTTCTTTCCACAGAACAAGCTTACCATCTCCAATGTTTTCCAGAAATGACTTCAGTATCTGGAGTATCTTAAGAAAATGCATTGGCATGGTAGGCAATCAGAAAGCTATGATAAAAAATGGGGAGTGATTGTTTTATTTGAGGCCCAAATGAAAACTTGTTTGGGAGAAGAGGTCTTTTGTATGTGTTTTTTTCATTTGTTTATGGGGTTGGTTTGTTTGGGGTTTTTTTTTATAATTTTCTGCTTATGCTTTATTTGCTTTCACAACTTAAGAAGGTAGGACTTGGTCAGAGCAATATTCTTTCAGTAAAAGTGTCTTGACTTGAATCCTTTAAGTACTTCGTGGTTGGTTTTTTTTTATTTATTTTGACTGTGAAAAAAACAAAACAACCCCAGAAAAACAACCACTTTCATGTTGCTTTTGTCCCTTCCCCTTAGTATCTGAGTCTTCCCCTTTCCATGGTGTTACTGAACAAACGGTGGCCAGATCAGAGCTAGCTCGTTGGCACCTAATCTGCTTCCAGCTAGGTGTGAATTGAGGAGAGCTCTTCTCTCCATTAGATCCTACTATAGGCTGAAAATACTTGCTGCTGATAAACCTCTGTCAGTCTCTAACAGTAGGGAAAGTTTGTGGGTTTAGTTGCTGTTGTTTTCTCCTCTACCCCTTGGTGTAGCTAGGAGCAGCATCAGGCAATGAGGTGTGGAAATGCTGGGGAATGCCTGCATCAGCAGCTCCAAGTCTCCCGAGTTGATGTGAAGTGTCTGAGGCTTCTCCCAGTATCTTTAGTGGAAAAGTGTTACAAAATACAAAGAACAGATTGAAAGCCTGCCTTGCATAAGGTATGTGCAGGAAAAAAGGCTCTTAATTCTGCTTTGCAGCAATTGCTGCAGAGAAGTTATAGTTGTGGGGGGCAGCAGAACTTGCAGTGGCTTGTACCAAAGTGTGTGCCAAGGCTCCTGGTGCCAGGTGCTGCTGTTATGGCTCAGGATGGTGCTGTTTGCCTCACCCGTGGCCAGCAGTCATACTTACACCCTTTTATTTGCTGCTGCAGGTGGCTTAAACCATTGCTGTGTTATGCATTCAGAGGGCATGCTTTTTAAAAATGGAGAGAGAGAACAGACAGCATCCAAACTGTAGGGCCTCCTTTAAATTCTTATTCTTGCTACAAACTCCCTTTTTTCTTCAGAATACAAAATCCCTCTTTTTGCTCTTGTACCACTATGTTTCCCTGCTCTTTCTCATTCTTCTCCCCCCACTTGCCCACCAGCCTCCAAAAAAAGGATAATATGTTTAAGTAATTAGATGGTCTATATCTATTTATGGAACAATAAATAACTTAGTCTTTAAAAGGGTCCTTAATACTTCTTTTCATTGTTCCATCTCACCTTCTTAATGCATTCATTGATAGGAAGTTTGCTGTTTGGTTTTCTTTTTGTTTTAAAAGTAGCCTTAACGCCAGCACAGTTCTGCTTATCGAGCTCATAAGGGGTTTGTCCTTTCAGTATTAGCAGAGCCAGGTTAAGCACATTGCATTAGCACTAAGAGCATCATTTATTTTTGTAATAAGCCAATTACACTTGGATTACTGCTGGTCAGTGTATCTAATCATTCAGCTCATAACAGGAATTTCATTTGTGCACCAGGAGCTGTCGAAGATCACAATGCCGGTTATATTCAACGAGCCCCTGAGCTTCCTGCAGCGCCTCACGGAGTACATGGAGCACACGTACCTCATCCACAAAGCCAGCTCGCTGGCCAGCACCACCGAGAGAATGCAGGTGCCTTGGCTTTGCTAGTTTGTGTGAGCTCTTGCTGCATGTTGGGGGATCTTTCTTCCTTGTAGGTGGTCTCTTTGTAGGAGGAACTCCTGTAACTTACTGCATGTTGAGTTCTCTTGCTCATTTACTAGTTTTGTTTATGGCCTGGTTTTCACAGGGATAGAGTTCAGTTTCTTCCTAGAAGCTGGTAGGGTGCTGTATTGTGGATTTAGAATGAGAATAATGCTGGTAACGCACTGATGTTTTAGTGTGCCTAAGCTGTGTTTACAGTAATTTAAAGACTTTCTGCTACTTGTGTGCTGCCCCACCAGTGAGGGGGCTGGGGAACACAATAAGCTGGGATGGGGGCAGAGCTGGGACAGCTGGACCCAACTGTCCAGAGGGATATTCCATACCATATGGTGTCAAGCTCAGTACATAAACCAAGGGAAAGCTGTCTGGGGGCTGCTGCTCGAGATCTGATGGGGCATCAGTCCCTGGGTGGTGAGCCATTGTGCTGTACATTACTTGTGAAGATTGTGATTCTTTTATCATTATTATTTTCCCTTGCTTTTCTGTCCTATTAAACTGCCTTTATCTCAACCCACTGATTTCACCTTTTTTATCCCCCCCAATCTATACCATCCCATTTGGGTTGGGGAGGATTATGAGTGAGCCAATGAGTGGTGTTTATCCTGCTGGGTTAAGCCACAACGGCCCTTCATGGCACCCCACAAGGAGCAAAGCTTGAAGGGTTGAGATAACAATGGATCTGACCAGAGCATAATAAAGCAAATTCATTATAAGCATTTATGGTATTAGTTTGATAGTCTCTGGTTGCAGTGTTGATTTTTTTGCTGCTGTGAATGTTCTTGGAGCTGGGTTATGCAACATCTAACTTGCTGTGTATGTTCCCTGCTGTGCTGTTTATCACCTCTGGGGGCTGGGTTAAGGTTAACATTTTGTTGTACTTTGTAACACTGTCTTATGATTGTGTAGAATTCCTGGTGGTGCCTCTGAGCTGGTACTTGTACTAAGCATTGCCAGCCTTCCCACACCTTGGGAGCCATCTATAGGAAACCATTCATAGTTACACCTTTTGCCTTTTCTCATCAGAGAGCCAATCCATATAGGAGATGCCTTCTTCCATCACCCCCTTCTCCTCCAGGCTAATTAGCTCTTGAGAATTTTGAATATCATCAGGATCTCAAATCCACTTGTTCCTTTGCTGCATCTTATGAATATGTTTCTGGTCTTGTTTCCAGTAAAACAACTGTTTGGGGATACCATCCAGAGATCTGCCCCAGGGCTGGAAAGCTATGAGTGGCAGGGTGTGTGGGATAGTCTAGGTAAGCACTAGGGTAGTGAGCATCTCCAACTTTTTGAAATTTCACTCCTAAGCAAGTGCAGAATCCTGAGAAATTAATAAAATGTTTGGAAAAAGTATGCTGTCCCCCCAGCAATTCTAGAGTGACAGAAATCACTGCAAGGTGCTGGGGCATGGCCCAAGCCTAATGAGCCTTGAGGGTACTGAATGTGTTGAACAAGGAGAAGAGAAAGCCTCCAGATCTGACAATAAAACAAGAGGCACATTGGAGCTACTCCAACTCCTGTGTCTGGCACTGCTGCTGAACCTAAGAACCAGCCTGTGCTGGTGTCAGTCACCCCCATGCACAAGAGGAAGTGTTGGAGGCAAAACTCAGCTCATTTAGTAAGGGATGAAGGAGTTTCTTCCAAAAGGGAGCAGGAGAAAGATGTAGACAAGACAGGCTACTCTGAAGCAGGGCTGTCATGAGTGAACAGGAGAAAGAGGAGAGGTAGCTGCTGATTGGGAAGGAGGAAGATGAAGAATTCATACATGAGGCAGTACCCACCCAATCCCTGTCCCTGAGTGAGCTGTGAGATACACAAAAAGATTTTGGCTGTTGTCCAGGTGAACACTTTGTCACCAGCCTGCTCCAATGTTGGGGTAATAACAGAGCCATTAGTCTGGAATTGGAGGATAAGGAAGCCAAGCAGGTAGGATCCCTTTTTAGGAACTAGGGCAGTGACAAAGTGATTGAAAAAGTGACACAAGTCACTGTGGAGGTGACTCATGCTGGGTGTAAAGGAATGATACTCCTTCAAGGGCAATGTTATATGTCACCCAGACAAATGGAGCACCTTGGAGAAAGGTATCAGTACTAAATGCTGATACAGAAAGGTATCAGTACTACAGCCAGCATGCCTGTGTCCTGAGGGAAGTAGCCCTCCAGAGGTGATTTGTGGTGACCCAGATGACAAGCAGCTATCCAGAGTATGCACTGTAAGTCAGGTGCATGTGACCCATGTGGTGGAAGTTTGTACAGAACCAGAACTGTCATGGTTTAAGCCAGCAGGCAGCTTCAATACCAGACAGCCACTTGCTCACCCCAATTCCCCCCACCTCCTCCATGGGATGGGGGATAAAACTGGGGAGGCAGGGGAGGAGAAGAAATAATAATTTGAATATGCAAAGCAAGTGATGCACAGTGCAGTCACTCACTGTCCACTGAATGCCCAGGAGTTTCCAAGCAGCAGCAGCAGCCCCTAGCCAGGTTTATTTTCCCCTAGGTTATTTATATACTGACAATGATGTCATATGGCATGGAATATCCCCTTGGTCCATGTGTCAGCTCTCCCAGCTGTGTCTCCTCACAATTTCTTGTTCCCCCCAGCCTGGTGGGGTGGTGTAAGAAGTTGAAAAGTCCTTGACTTTGTTACTAGACATTGCTTAGCAACAACTAAAACATCAGTGAATTATCAGCATTATTCTCATTGTAAATCCGAAACAGCAATGTATCAGCCACTAGGGAGAAAGTATCTAGGGAGAAAGTCAGCTCTTTTCCCAGCAGAAACCAGGACACCTGTCTAGGAAAATACTGATATTCTGTAACACCGTGGCTACTGTTGATTAACTGTGTGATCTTACTCTTGTGAGCAGTGTGTTGCTGCCTTTGCTGTGTCTGCTGTAGCCTCGCAGTGGGAACGTACTGGGAAGCCGTTCAACCCATTGCTTGGAGAGACCTATGAACTGATCAGGTAAGGAACAGAGCTGCACTGGAGGGTGCTATTCCGTGGCAGAGATGTTTCATTAGATTTGTTAGCTGGCTTGAAGACTGCACTTCAGCTCATAAGCTTCCAGTCATTCTCCTAGCAGCTGCTGCAGGTGCATGCAATGTGTGTTGATGTTCACCAATTCACCTTTCAGTAAAGAGAAACTACTTAACTTTTCAATTCAGAGCAGGCAAATGAAATTTTCCAGGTTTAAAAGCACGTTTTATCTACAAAAATTAATTTTTTTCCCTGAAACCTTATGAATGACAAATGTGCATGGTACATAAGAAGAGTGTACAGGAGTGTTCAGAGTACCTAATAAGCAACATGAGTCTATTAATGTGTAGCTGTACCTAAGGCAAGTTTTTCTTTCAGTTAACATTTTGGCCTGTGTTTAGGTGAAGATTTAAGAAAGAGATCAGTATCAAAAGTAACTATATTGACTCATCAGATCTGGTAGTTCTTGTTTCCTTTTTATATTAACTCCTTAGTTATTTAAAATGAGGATGTTCTATGTTTTAATTGATCTTTTCAGTTTAGCCTAGGCTATTAATTATGTCTTGCACTGAGTACAGCAACTGTGCATGGGTCCAACTACCCCTTCCATCTCAGGAAAAACAACTGCAACTTCACTACACTTGATACGTAGGTACATGGTTTGCTTATCTTTATTTTATCTTTATTTTGCAGAGATGATCTTGGATTTAGACTTCTCTCAGAGCAAGTCAGCCATCATCCACCAATCAGTGCTTTCTATGCTGAAGGCTTAAATAATGATTTTGTGTTTCATGGATCAATTTATCCTAAACTCAAATTCTGGGGCAAGAGTGTGGAAGCAGAACCAAAAGGCACGATGACTTTGGAGCTTCTTGAGTAAGTGGATCAGTAATAATTGAAGGGGTACAGTGCCTCATCCTTGGTGATTAGAGTGCATTAGAGTCTCAGGCTTAGGAACAGAGGTGTCCAATACCCACATCCCAAAGCCTGAGGGCAGATCACTTTGTGGGGAGGAGGGGATGGGAAGATGAAAAGAACTGCCATTGTTTCTCCATACGTGCTGCATGCTGCTAATAGCACCAGTGGGGACCTGGGCCTGGATGTTCTCCAGGTGCCTGGACATCAGTTCTGCTAAAGCCAGCATGCCTGAGTCCTGCTGGCTTTCCTCATATCTTTCCATGCTAACAGTAGCTGCACCAAAGTGACTGTTTTAAGGAACTGGTAAAATCAGTAGCAATAGGTTAATAAACTTCTTAGGTTTACTGACTTATTTCCATGCCCATTTTAAGAGTTGCAATGGTGATGGCCTATTGAAGGACAGACATCCTGTACACAGATACAGTATTTTAAGTTTTATTCCCTTCTCTTAGGCACAATGAAGCCTACACATGGACAAATCCTACTTGCTGTGTGCATAACATTATTGTGGGCAAACTCTGGATTGAGCAGTATGGAAACGTGGAAATAACTAACCATAAGTAAGTTAAGAGTGTGAGCACTTTCACTTCCTGCGAGTTTGAAAAGGAAAAGCATTTGGAAGTAATTGGTGCTCTCTTGTTCTGCCTTTAGAACTGGTGAGAAATGTGTACTAAGCTTCAAGCCCTGCGGCCTCTTTGGGAAGGAGCTGCACAAAGTTGAAGGCTACATTCAGGACAAAAGGTAACAGCTTAATTCTAAATGGGAAACAAATGACTGCCCTTTGTTCTGAGGGGAGCTGTAGAACTGAATGCCTTTAACAGAGTCTGTCAAGGGCAGGAACCTGCAACAGCAGGGTTATGAGTTCTCCAGTACCAGTAGTGGAGTTTTAAAGTTGCCCTCAAAAGTTGTTCTTTCACATATTTTTGTCTGAAATGGGGAAGTAAATCTCTTTAAGCTCCTTTGTAAACTTAGTCTGCTTTTTTTGACAGCAAAAAGAAACTCTGTGCATTGTATGGGAAGTGGACTGAGTGTTTGTACAGTGTTGACCCAGCTACATTTGAAGCTTACAAGAAAAACGACAAGAAAAATACAGAAGAGAAGAAAAGCAGTAAACAGGTATTAATCATGTAAAGAGTTGAGCTCTCAAAAGCATGATAAGACAGCTAAATATTTTAGCAGCATTTAAGAGCATTACGATTTCCTTCACTTATGTTCTCTTTCCTGGTAGGATACAAAAGAGATTGGATGAGTACCAATATTGAGGGATAAAATGCTTTTTTTCTCTTGAATTTTCAAACTTCCCAAAACTTGGTGTGATCTAAATACTGTCTAGTTCATTATCTGCCTCAACTCTTTCCTCCAGAGTTGCATGGAGGAAATAACATATGCATTAGTTGGGCCATTTCTGATCATGTATGATAACATATTCTAGTGGGAGGATTTTGATTCTTAGAAGCAGGACAGATTAGTTTCTTAACTTGATAGAAGATCATATTTTCCAGCTTTTACAAGGATATTTTATTGCTTTTTATTAAATTTTCACAATTGTAGAAGGGCTAGCAATTTTTTATTTTTCTTTACAATTGATATTTTTTCTCTTGTGGAAAAAACCTCACTCATAATTTTTCCAAACTTCTGTCAGCAGTAAGCTTTTTGTTAGGATGAATGGTGATGGTGGCAACATACAATTTGGTGAAGAGTAGTCACTTGGATAATAGTTTAAACAGGGATCATTCCCCTTTAGTGACTGCAGCCAGTTTTGGGTTTGTTTTTTGTTGTTGTTTGGCCTTTGATAGTTTTTGAAGAAACTTATAAAGAAAAGAGATGGAGAACTCTGACAGCGCTTGTGCCTGTGCAGGTTCAGATTGTTGCTGTATCTGAGCTTGCTCCAGTGCTTGTCATCAGGAGAGTGGTAAAGCACTGGGAATTGCTGCTTCCCTGGGAGTCTGACCTGAAGAACTCTAGGGAGAAGGAGTAAAGAAAAACACACACTGTGTCTTTGTTCAGCTGCCTGTTTGCATTTTCCAGCAATGCTCAAGATGATCATTGCTTTTCACTTTGAAATGCAGCATCCTGTTGCATAAAGCTCAAGCTGCAGTGTTGCTCTGACTCTAGGAAAATGCTTTTCCTACTTAATTAACAGAACTGTTTCTATGTAGAAAACTGGAGGCTTTGTATGAACTAGGCTAGGTATGAACCAGGTAGTCTGTGCTTGAATATGTAGTCCCACTGCCCCTTGTGCCTGAGGAGCTGGTATATTCTATGGTTTTGGGGCATTTAGGTGAGCCAAGTCTCATATATAATGTCTGGATGGGGTTTGGCCCTTCATGGTAGGGAAGGATTCCTTCAGGCACAAAAGTACATGGCTTTTTAAACTTCTCATTAGAATTTTCAGATTTATGTAGTTGTTTTCCAGATATTACTTCTACTACTTAATGCTACATTGCTACCAATCAAGAAATGCTTCTGCCTTCCTTGAGAGAACCTGCTCACATGAGAGTCCTTTTGAAACTTACTCCAGATTTTCCCCTGAATCCCTTTCATTTTTATAGGAATAACTCTTAGGGAAAAATAATTTTTCAGTGAACTAGTCAAGCCTTCATGTATGCAAAGGTGATATTTTACTAACATCAGAAGAGTTATAGCAGACCCACAGTTAGACCAAGATGGTTCTGCTCTCAATGAAGTGGAGCCTTTTTTTAATCAAGATGAAGCATTTTGTGCAGAATTTTTAGTGAAAATACATGGAAGAGAATAATGTAGGTAACTGCCCTCACACATGCCTCATTTACAGACACCTCATTTACAGAGGTCTTGCTTTGGCAGGTCTGTTAACTATCCTCACAGCAATATACTGAATACTTGAGTAGCACTGAGCATAAAATATGAATCATTGAGACAAGAGCACATGAAAATCCACATTTTACCTATTTCTCTGTAATTCTTATGCTATTTCAAAGTCTTGTATCCAACAAGGCAGAAATTGCATTGTGTATTGTAGCCTTTCTATAAAAGCCTTGGAGTTTGACAGTCTGATATTGAATTGTCTTTGTTTTGATACAAGGATAATTTTCTGCTGTGTTCTGTTTCAAATTCTCAATTTCTGAAGGATTGATCAGGATCATTTAAAGAACAGAATGATGGGCTGCCAGCACAGTTCAGATACAGTCAACCAAAAGCCCTGTTTGTCTTCCTAAGAGCTGAGGGGCTGAACCTGATCTGCACATTGTTCTGCTGACTGTTCATTATTAAAAGCACAGTGAAGGGCTTCTCAGTGAAGCAGAATCCTTACTACTATTTCTGAATTTCTTGGAAGTGCAACACGTGAATCATCTCAGAGGACAACTGAGTGCATGTTGGGCACTGGATATTTTCAGTATTATCTGATGCAACCATGGGAGAGCAAAGCTTATTAGCAGCAGGATTAAAGCTGCTGGCCTGTAGCCAAAGTATTTAAAGCATTAGTTGCCTTTAAGTTTGGCTTTAATCTCTGGTGATCTCTGAAACATGCTGCTGTTTTTAGCTGTGATTGTAACACCAGGTTTTCTTGGGAGAGCCTTATTCATTGTCCAGCATGGCTTTAGTTTGATCTTCCAACACCCCCTTCTGTGGTGGAATTAATGTCAGCAGCATCAGAGCCCAGCTGCTTTAAAGCTGTGTGTAAAATGGGAAATGGTTTGGATCTAGTTCAGGTCATACCTATACTGTGATCACCAGTTACTCTCCTGCCCCAGTAACCCTCTGTGGAGTTTTTTACTTTCTGGGAAAAGCATTTCACAGTCTTGTGGCTACAGCTGCCTCAGGTCATGTGTGTTGCCCTTCATACCCTTTCCAGAAGCTGGAAATAGGATATTTGCAGGATATTTATTATATAAATATTCAATATAATATATATTTTTTTCTATATATTATATATAGTGTATATATATATGTATTTTATATAATTATTTTAATATATAATTTTTATTTCTTTATATATTATACGAATAGTTTATATTTAGGATATTCATTTGACTTTTGCAGTTTGCCATTTCAGTGGTGCAGTGGTTAATGCAAAGGAAGGTTCTGCTGGGCACAGAGCAGTAGGAAGGGCTTTTTGTTCTGCACAAACTGGGCAGCATCTGCATTATGTGCTGGCATTTCTTTGTTGTGGAAGGATGAGGAATGTGGCTTCTATTCTTCACCTTTAATGAAGCAGTAGTGAAGTTAAGTATCAGGCATGAAAATGCTTGTACTTGAGGAAACAGGACATCTCTGAGGTGGAAAAATTGGCATCTCTTAGCGCTTGAACATCCAGCTTACATCTACAAAGATGTTGGTGCAAGAAACTGTTGGTAGTGCTCGTCTGGGAGGGAATTGGGAGTATGTGTGCTATGTTAATGCCCCAGTCCTTGGCAAGAAATGTTTCATTGCTGAAATTACTCACCTTTAGTCAAGGAAATAATTTTCTGTAAGTTCCAGTATTGGGATGATTTGGTGTAAATGGTTCATGATTTCAAAGAACCTCTCTTTTCTTTCTGTGCTGCCTTTAGGTGGGCAATACCGAGGAATCAGATGAGATGCCATTGCCTGACTCTGAGAGTGTGTATGTTATTCCTGGAAGTGTTTTGCTATGGAAGATAACTCCAAGACCTCCAAATTCAGCACAGGTCAGCTATGCTTCTCCTTATTGAAAGTGTGTGCTATCCTGTTCCTCTGTGTGGTTTACACAAAGCACATCCATTTGTTGTCTTTGTCATTAGCAAGTCTGGATTTGCCTGTTTATTGCAACAAGCCTCCCCACCACAACTGTAACTTTCTAATGTGAGGTTGGAAGGATAACTGCCACGGAGATCAATCTAGGATTAGTGGAATTTCTCTAGAAAATGGGATGCTTCATGTAGATAGTGGCATGGGGCCTTTCCCCACCTCTTCTCTCCAGCTTCCCCCACTGAGGCACTAGCCCTGTAAGAAATCACACTGAAGGGCTTTATTAGAGGCCAGACATTTCCAAGGACAGACCTGCATGGCACAAGTTGGTTTGTGAAGGGCTGCAAAGCTGGAGAACCACTAGGCAGAATACAAGGGTATTATGTGCAACTGAGGAGACAAAGAATTGGTACAGAAAATATGCCCCTGCTGCATTAATCAAGGGGGAAATCTCTCTACAGAGATAGAGAAAATACCAGTAGGACTGGAAAAAGAAGATAAGAGAGAAATAGTGCACTGAGTAATTGGATGCTGGCCTCCTTAAACAGAAACAGCAAGGATCACCTACACTGCCTGACAGTGCAGTTTTGCTGGTATCTTGAGCAATCCTATATTGACTGATTAAGTGATACAAAAGCACTTGGATGTTTGTTTTTAGACAGCAGTTTTCTTTTATATTGACACAGTAGCTAGAGGTGTTGTAAAGTCACCTTTCATCTTTGTCTCTGAATTTCAGATGTATAATTTTACAAGCTTTGCTATGGCTTTGAATGAGTTGGACAAAGAAATGGAGAGTGTCATTCCCAAAACTGACTGCCGGCTACGACCAGATATCAGAGCTATGGAAAATGGAGAAATAGGTAACTTCAGTTATGGGCAAAGGTGGTTTTACTTTTTTCTTAAAACTGAGGGACTGGGGAAAAAGTTGTTAGATGAACAGCTAGAGGAAGTAGCTTCCCATGCATTCCTCCATGATGCCAGGCAGTAACTCTTTAACACAACCTTCTGCAGGCTGTGTTGAGCTTCTGGTGTCACCCACTCCTACAGGGGTTGGTTGGGATGGAGGTAATCTTCTTCATAGTCACCCATATCTGCTGCTGTGGTTTAGACTGGTGACCAAAGCAGTGTTGATAAACAATATCTGCACAGTCTAGAGGAAATATTTGTGAACTTTTCAGTTTGTTTGTTTCCATTGGCCTGATGCACAGGAAGTGTTTTGTTGTGCCAGTTCTGAGAAATGCAGTCAAAACTATTAAAGTGAAACTGCAATGCCAAAAAATACATTTGAAGCAAAATTGTACTTAACTGGGAGTTGAATACTTCTGCTGTCCTAGAATAGTGAATTAGAAATACATGATGAGACTTCCAGTGAATAGGAGTAGTGTGCTTTTAGACTGATATTAAAGCAGGATGGCCAGCTTTGTAGACTACCAACATGGGGCCTCTTGTTTTGTCTGGTTTGCTAACTGATTGGGGTAAGTCATGAAACCCTGATTTGGTTTCAGCTGTATAATAGGGCAAAAACTGTGAGACTTCTGATAAGTAACCAGTGTCATGGTGTAACACAGTGTAGTTGTGCAGTTTTGTTTCTTTTTACTCAGAAGTTGATAACCATTTCTTTGAGGCTTTTAAAACAGATCAGTGAATTCCCACAACCACTCTCTCCTGCCTGTACAACTGTTTTGTGGCCAGGATGATGGATATATTTGGTTCAGAGCATCCCCAGTAATTTGTCTGTTTAAATTTAAAGCGCAAATAACTATCCCATTAGCAACAGACCATATTCCTTCCTGATACACTAGCAGCGTGAAGTTTGTATAGCAGCTAGTAATACACAGTGGGTTAGTAGCTGACAGGGAATGGCTGATAGAAATAGTTTAAAAAATCATTCTTGGAAAACTTCTGTATGAAATGATTTTAGAGGATTCAGTAAAGTGAGACTGACTTTCATCTAATCTGCTTCTGAGTCTGACTTCCTCCTCAGACCTTCTGATCATCTTTTCTGGCAAAGAGAAGCAACTGTTCTGCTTGTTTGGGATGCTACATTAGGGCATTACCAAAAAAAAATGAAGGGATGCTTCAGAGAGACAATTTTTTGTGATTTGGAAATAAGCATTCCAAACCTCTGGTGATGAGGAACTAGACGCTAGTAGCAACTTAACCAAAACCTCAACAATAAGCAGGTGGCCAGGTTTCTGAAATAAATTGATCATATCTTCAGTTTCCCTACTGAAATAAATATGCCACCTCCTTAGCTTCCATTTACTGTCATGTAGACACATTTTCAGGGTCCTCAAGCAATGGATAAATATATATTTAGCTCACTTAAAGACTAGGATGCCACTGGCTGATCCTGTGCCACAGCTGGCCTGGCTTTGCTCTTAGACTAAACCAGTAACCTTCAGGTTCCGTAGAAGGCTTTTTAAATGGACATTTTCTACTACTGCCCTTATTTATTTACTAGGTCAGATGAAGTAATGTTCCTGTCTTACATATTATACTTTAATATCTTCAAAATGTAATTTTTGTGTATTTTTATTCCTTCAAGATCTGGCTAGTGAAGAAAAGAAAAGGCTAGAAGAAAAACAGAGGACCGCCCGCAAGAATCGTTCGAAGTCAGAGGAAGACTGGAAGACGAGGTTCGTGCTCTTGCCTCTGTGTGTGTAGTTACATAATGGCTTTGAACATTTGAGTTAAGTGACAGTCTCCACTGGTGACATGCAGTGAGTATTGTGTCACCATGAAGAGCAGACAGGCAGCATCAGGTCTGCAGTGCCGCTGTTGTGTTTGCAGACTTCGTCCCAGCGGGATGTAGCGCTTCCAGAGGGAAGTGCCAGGCTTGCTCTCGGTTCCTCCCTCACTGCTTGCACACCCATATGCAAACACAAACTGTTGTCTTCTCTGAGCACTTCTTGGTTCTGATGTGACAAAGATGTTACCTCTGACAGCTGCTTGTAAGGACTGTTGTTGCTGGTTAATTTATAATTGCCTCAGACTTGCATGCCTGGCCAAAGAGGAAATGCTCCCTCCTTGTGAGCTTGCCCATGACTTCTCAGCCCTGTGGCTCTGTGCTGGCAGTGCTGTGTTCTCAAAGTTTATCACCCAGTTATCCAAGACCCTGCCTTCTTTTGGAGGGAGCCCCTAACTACAAAAGAGGAGCTAAGGGAACAGTTAGCATTCAAGGGACCTGCCAGGACCCCATGTTTTGGGGGTTTTTTTTGGGTTTTCTTTAAAGTATGAGGAGTCAGCTGGAAGCTCTTACACACAAGCTAAGAAGAAACTGTGAAAACCTGACCAGATTAATCTAGTTTGACCACACAAAGTCTATTTAAAAGCATTATCTTTTTTAGTTGGCATTATCTTCTCAGAAAAAACAACAGTAGGGCTAAACTTTACATAAGCAAGGTTCCTCTCTTCTCTATTATTAATACAGTCAGACACTCTGGATTAAATATCTTTAAAATGTTCGTAACAATAAATTACGTTTTTCTTTCTTTTTTTTTTTTTTTTAAATGAAGTCACCCATCATCCCAAAATCCCAGGTTTGGACGTTTGAACATGTCTGCCTTTGTCTTTTTCCTGTGCCTGCTCTCCTGAAGTGTTTGGGTTTGTTTGCATAGAGACTGATGGAGAATAACATCTTTGTAAAGCTTCCAAGTGCTGGACAGCCTTACACCTTTTGCCTCCTTTCCTGAATTTAGAGTGTTTCTAGCTTTCACCAGGAATTTTCAAACCTGGGATAGTTACATAGTATTCTTCCAGGTGCCTGAAGTAGCTTAAATATAGCTCAAAGCACCTGAGGCTGGAAATGGGGGAATTCTCATGGAGCTGTGGTTTTTGGATTATATAATTAGCACAGATGCCATTCACAAGGTTCTGCAACTGCTGTTGTGCAGATTGTGTAGACCTGTTCAGCACAAATCAGGGATATCCTTTAAGAACTCTTTGCTTTCCAGGATGTTTCTAAAGCTTTGGCAGAAAAATCCTGGTGTCTGATCTCTTTAGCAGGAATGCCAGGTGTGGCTGCCTATAAAGGATGAAAGTTAAGTTTATGGAGAGTTGTGCTATGAGGGGGAAAGTGCATGCTGTGAAGAAGAACTCTACCTGTTCCCAGGTCATCTGTAGGTCTTATTCTGCAGTGCATTATAAACTCAGATCTAAACTACTGCCATTTCCTTACCACAGAAAAACAAGTTTCTTGCTTTGTCGGGTAGAATTTCTCCTTCATAAGACATTTCTCCAAAGTGTCCAGGATTTTTTTTTCAATATATAATTTTATTATTCTGAATCCACTTTAGAAGTGGGGTCTTGGTGTTTTCTCAAGAGGTGATTCATATTGAACACTTAATATTTTAGATGCTGACCAGTAATCTTAAGTCTTGTGTAAAAATATTTAATTCAGTTCTGAAATACAGCAGTGGTCTGTCCCATCTTCCCCACATCACTGACTGGTTTAGGTCTTACATGTCTCTCAGATTTGTCTCTTCCCAATGCCTTTCCCCTTCCTATTGAAGTAGGTAGATACTGGAGGAAGGGCAGTCTGTCCTGACCTGTACAAGTGTTGAAGACACACTAATGAGCTGTGGGGCGGTAGAATCTCTTAATCTGAGAGGTGAGGTCTCTGTGCTTATAGCCCTGTCTCACAGCAAATGTTGGGCTTTGGCTCTGGAATGAGCTGCTGTCACCACTGAACTGGACACCTAAGCCCATACATACATCTCTTATTTGGGAATAGCTGACTCCTCCTGTGGGAGGAGAAGCAGGAGTGAGCTGTGTACAGTACTGGGGGGAATGACTTCTGTTGACTTGAGTTAACGTAACCAGGGCAGCAGGAGAACCACTGGAGTGTTCACCTGTTCAGTTCCTCCTGGGAGGTCAGCACAAGGTGTTTCTTCCAGCTCTCTCAAGTCCTTTGGGCCAAGCAAGACTTGCCTGTTAGCTGCCCTGCTTTGTAACACAACCCTGCAGTACTGGCGGCCTTTAGACTTTTGCCTTTTAAAGAGATCAAGTCATATTTGGTTCAAACGTGCTTTTTCTCATCTGAAACATTATGGTGCTGGAGAAGGGAAGAGCAAAGTTAAACAGGCTGCCTTGCACACAGATCATTCACTTAAGTGAGTGTGGTCACTACAGTCAGTCACAGAAAGAAACAACTGGCTTCTGTGGCCAGTGAGGAGGTCAAAGGAAACTGTGGAGCACATTACCACAGAAACAGCTTCTACCAAGCTGGCTTGTGCCATAAATGTGGCTTGGCAAAATGCAGAAGGAAGTTAAAATGCTTGAGGTCTGGTACTGTGCGCTGTTGAGGCACAAGACTGAGTAACTGGGCCAAACAGAAAGTGGCATTCACTGTGTGATATATGGTGCCTCCAGATTAAGCAGGAGGAGAAAAGAAAGGAAAGAAAGCAGGTGCTCAACATCAGTGTTTCTATAAATAACAAGCTTAGTAAAAGCTTGCAAGTAGCTGCATGCAGATGGAATCAGCTTTCTGGGCATTCAGATTGAGTGTCCTGCTGCCAACAGTGTAACACAGCATAGTTAACTTGTAATAATCCAGAACTCTTCCTGCAGCCTGTGGATGATGTTTCATGCTCACTGAGGGTAGCTGGCACACTTGCACTGAGTTACCTGCTGGTCAAACCAAAAGGAAGGAAGCAAATGCACAGGCAGTGGAAAGAAGGACGAGTCACCTGTGAAGAATAGAGAGATGAGTTATTTAGGGATGGGGTAAGGAAGGCCAAGGTAAAGCTGGAACTTGGCAAAGCATGCAAAAAAATAACACAAAGGGCTTCTACACATATGTTATCCAGACAAGAAAGGTCAAAGAAGGTGATGGTTTTTAAGGTGTTTTCCAGCCCAGGTCACTCTGCAATTCTATGATGAAGTGCATTGCAAAACAAGGCTTTAAAAAAACAAGGGACAGTCTAGATCTAGGGATACAATATTTGTTTTCAGGACTGCAGTGCTTGTGGTGTTTACATGTCTTGCAAAAACTGTTACTGCTTGTGCATGCCAGAATGGTTTTTCAAAACTGCTTTGAAATAAAGCTATATCTGTCCTTTTTTATGCAGTAATCTTAGCAGCTTCAAATGGCAAAACACTGGTGTCAGAAATTCCACCTCAGAGATGTTTAAGCAGTGTTGCAAATGGGGAAATGTAATCACTGAAGATTACTTTAAACTCACTTACAAATGTAAAGCCAAGAGGATTCCTGCAACAATTATTTTGTGCTGTGCATTTTATATCATCTGCTGAAGATGCAGCAAAGCAGTTCTGAACTTGTACAAGTGAGTCATAATAGCTTCACTAACATGCTGTGTGTTTCCTTGCAGATGGTTCCACCAAGGCCCCAATCCCCACACTGGTACACAGGACTGGCTTTACTCTGGCAACTACTGGGACAGAAACTACTTTAACTTGCCTGATATTTATTAAAATGCAGTAAGGAGCCTCTGACTGATACAACTAAGTCTTAATCTATTTTAATGTTTTCCCTTGTTCTACTTATCTCCTGAAAATACTGACATGTTATCAAACAGAATATTAAGCATCTCTGCAATAAATCTGGTGGTACCTGATCTGCAGTCCTAAAGGTAGGGGAATAACTTTTCTGGCTGATGGTGGGTCCTGCATGGACAAAGTCGCTGTGGTTTCAAGCTGCCCTGAGTACACCTATATTAGGTTGTGGTGTATGAGGAATAGAACACCTTCAGCTGTTCTGTGAATACTTTATTTTGTAGATAACATTGACACAAGTAAAACTGGTTTTATTTATTGTGACATGGGAATGTTTAAAAAGCACACAAAGTAATTGCAATAGTCTGTTCTTAAATGAAGAAAAGAGTGTCACTTCTGTAAAGATGTAATTTTTCATAAAGTGACTTTTCTTTTACTAAAGTAATTCCCTTGAAGTCTGAGCTCTGCTCAGGAGATTCCAGAAGTGTTCCCATCTCTGGAGCAGTAATGCAGTTGTTTAAGCTGGTAACATTACTCAGAGGTTATTTATTCAATGTTTTGTGCAGTGTGTTTTGAATTTTGCTCTCCTGTTTTGCTACCAACCTTATGATTTAAGGAATTAAGAGCCATTTAAATATCTACAGATTTGATTTGAACTGCACACTAGTAACAGGTTTTAAAAGAATCTGTTTCATGCACTAGAAGTTCCGGTGCCCAGCACCACTGCAAGAACCTAATCAGTCCAGGAATGACCTGGTGGAACACGGCAGGGGGACAGGACTGTGTCTGTACTGTGCAAACTCCCTGTGAGGAAGTCTTGTGCATTTCAAAGGTAGTACAGCACCTCAGTGAGGCCTCCTGTGCACAGCTGCTTTACCCCTTTTCAGTGGGGTGCATTCAATCTTAGTCTGTTTATACTGAACTGTGTACAGAGCTTCTAGAGGGCAAGCTGCTCTTTGTACAGTATTTTAACTGCTGTCTGGAGGTTAGTGTTAATTGAATAATTTAATTGCTACTAAATAAAGGCTTCAAAATTTCTTGCATCTAGTCTGAGTGGTGTTCAACAGTGCTGACCCATTCTGAGAAAGCCTCATCCACAACATGCTGCAGTGAGGACAGGTAGTATGTTTCTCTGTGGTCCAGGGACTTCTCTTCTCCATAAGGAAGGAAGAGTCTCTTTCTTGGGGGTGGGGAGGGCTGGGGAACTGAGAGCTTCCTGCAGCTCAAGCTTTGAGTGGACTACTGAAACTGTTAATAAGGCAATGAGATGCTTTCTATTTTTATTCTAGGCACTTCTTGCATTACCCAGGTCCTGATGCTGAGACATATTTGCATAGATAAGGGAAAGCTTTTTCCTTGGCAGCCTGTCCTGTGAGGGGCCAGCTCTCACAGTGACCTGTAGACGCAAGAGTTTAATACCTGTTCTATCTGCAGGAAGCCTGTACTCTGGCCAGAGCTTCTTGAAATCTGTCTGGACTGCTGTGCAGCTTCCAGAGTGAGTCTGAGATCCACAGAAGCAGCCTGGCTGTTGGGCCAGTGCAGGTCACACAGCACTGAACACTGAGTGCCAAGGAAAGCAAAACATTTCGTTCCTGCCCGCTCCCCATGACTGTACCATGTCAGCACTGAGAGGCTGAGTGGCTCCTCACTGGAGCAGCTCCAGCAGATGTGGCAGTGGGCACAGTTCACACAAAGCTAACAGTGGGGATGTTCAACATGGGAATGCAGTTCTAATTGCTGGTGCTTTTTTTTTTGAACATTTGCTTAACATTATTTGATTTATTGCAATGCAAACTCCATCCATCCTGACCGCTTCCTGAAGTGCAAACAGCCTCTCTCCTCTACCAGTTTAAAAATTAACATGGACTCAGTAGGTAAGTGTGGAAGAACTGCTTTAGGTGCTACCTAAATGCACTCCAAGGGAGGGTATTTTGCCCCACTCTGAATATCACACAAATGCCGAAAGTTCAGGCTACAGGCAAAAATATGTGTATAAATATGAGATTAAAAATGTGGCTCTTTCAGACTAAAATCAGAGCAGGACTTGCAAACAATAACAAGCAGAGGAAGGCAGTGTGGGTGTGTTACATAGGACAACTAGTTTAACCAATCATCTCTATTTTATTTTGAAAAGGGATAAATTGAGTTTCTAGTAGTAAAATCCAAAGAGTAGCATGTTCCTATGTGTGAAGCTGATTGTTCTTCAGTACCCTGCTCTGTGCAATGGTAGCCTGTCCTTGCAGTACTGTAACTTTCTGTAGGAGCACTTACTGTGTGCTACTGCCTGCTGGTCTTTGCAGACATCACATCAGCCAGAGGGATGGCCACTGGGAAAACACTGGCTGTGCATGGCTTAGCTGCACTTTCAGCTGCAGAATTAGAACCAGGGCTTGCTGATTTCTCATCAGGGAATGTAGTAGATCTCCTCCTTGCATCAGCATCTGGCTGTCCAAACATGGCACGGGTAGAAACAGGTTTCTAGTCCTGTGTGTTTTGAACATCAGAGCCCACTAGAACAAAATGTGGAGAATCTCCTCACTTCATTTTTCTTGCATCACATAATTTGGAGCAGGTATTTGTGACAGCTGACCATGCTGTTAGTCTTTTCCCCTGGAAAAGCTGAGCATTGCCCAGGAATAAGGACCCCCACCTCCAGCAGGACAAAGGCTTCATGGTAATTTTTACCTTTTCTCAACTAAGTTACACAACAAAAGGTCCATATATTAGAGTGTGGTGGATGTCCCAGGCAACTGAGGCTAAAAACACAGAAACAATTGTTGGAATCAGGAGCAGTTAGTTCCAGTCATATTGTAAATCTTTGTGTCTTAAACAAACACATCTGGACCTAAGGAAAGCAAGCATGATACAGAAGAGATCTGGGACAGCAAACACCATTTGTTATGTCCAAATGTTTGTGGGTGACAAACACCTGCAACCTAGAAAATAGAATAAAAATTTAAAAATAAAATGTCGTCAGAGCAGAGGCTATTTTGTCTGGTATTTCTGAAACTGAATTTTGACATACTTCCCTAAAAGTTTAGGGTTTTTTTTTTACAAAAAGCCACTGTTAATTGAGAAATCTACCTAAGCTCAACTCTCCTTTACAAAAGGCTCTGCTGTTCCAGGGAGGAGGGGGCAGGACAGCTCCACGCTGGAGGATTCCTCCAGCTGGGCAAGAGTTGAGCTGGGCACATGCCACCACAGGGGAGAGATGCTGGAGAAGGCCTCACCTAGAAAGATGGGCACCAGCTCTCCTGCTCTTTGTGGAAGGATGGCTGCAGAAACTCACTAAGTCAAAAAGGTGGCAATCACCACCATTTTTTTTTTCTAAGTGGAAAAACTTAGGTCACTGCTAGAATAAATGATCTTTCAGTCAAAGAGAATCAAAACTAGGACTCCAGCTAGTCACCTCTCCTTAGCCACAAGGCACATGGATTACATTTTAGGTCCCAACACCTGCTTCAGAAAATACAGGTTTTCAGCAAGATCATTTGGCATCAATGGATGCTTTCCCATCACTCTTACCTGCCTCTTTGCCCTCAGAAGTACAGAGTCCTGGGCAGAGCCACATTTCTTGGAACAAATGGCAGGGAGATCTAACACAAGCATTGGGGCCAGGCAGACAGTGTTGGTTCAGTAGTTTCTCAGAAGTTACCTCTAACCATGCACTGCACTGACAAGAGGTGATCTTCCATTTATTTACCACTAAGCTGTAGAGCTGAAAGCTAGAAATGGGAAGATTACATGAATGCCCAAACTTTCTTACCTGACAAGACAAACTTGCTCAGTTTGATTCCAGTTGTGCTGTAGAATCTGTTCTCTCAGGATGCCAAATAAATCATCAGAGGGACCTGGGGTTGTAGTACTTGAGGCCTGGCCTGCATTTAATGGCTGCTTCATCTTTAACAGATAATTTGTTTGGTCTACAGAGGGAATTATTTTGAAAACTGCTCTATAAAAGATGGAACCTCTGCATCCATAATCAGTTCATCATCCCAACACAATGATACAACCTCACTGGTAAAGGTAACCTTGGTTTCACTGCAGAAAGGTACAACCTGTAATGGATCACTAGGAGCAGGTGATGGTGGAGGTGAAAGGTGATCATTCTCTGTAAAACCAGCACAGTAGCAGAAGAAAAGGCAAGTCTTTCTATGCATCATCACAGCTCAGCTCTGAGCTGCTTTCTGAATGACATCAGAAATTACGAGAGACATTATTCGAAGCATTAGAGCTAAATCCTCTCTGAATAAACATTATTCTGCCTGCCAGCCCAAGCCAAGTCAGGCCCATTTATAAACTGTCACTATTGGCAATGCCACAGAAAGGAATGGCTGCCTTGCAGCTGTGCAATCCAGTTAGCTCCCTACTGGTGCACAAGTCCCAAATCCTATACTGGCACTGTGGGTGGGAGACTCCAGAGGAAACCTTGCTCCCAGCCCAGGTGCTGTGAGTGTCACTGCCCAGGAGCCTCCTGGATGGTGGGACAGAGATGTTTCCTGAACAGAGGCATTAAGATGACAACTTATCAATTATGCAGCCACTCTCTCATCATATTTGAGAAGTCACAGCAGTCAGGCAAAGCCCCCAGTAACTGGAAAAAATGGAATATCACATCTGGTTTTAAACAAAGGTGATGAGGACTTGTAGGAGCTACCAACCAGCCAGCCTTACCTCTGTGCCTGGTAAGATCATGGTACAGATCATCCCGGAAGATATGTAAAACATATGGAAGACAGAGAGGTGATTAAAGACAGCCAACACGAGCTGCAGTTTCTCCAAGGGCAAACAGTGTCACTGATCTAGTGGCCTTGGATGATGGAGTGACTGCATAAGTGGACTAGGGATGAGCTATGGATGTCATCTACCTGGACTTCTGGAAGGTCTTTAGGAGTCCCTCACAACATTCTGGCTGCTAAATTGGAGATATATGGGTTTGATGGATAAGGAAGTGGCTAGAAGGGTTAAAACAAACCCTTCTAGCAGTAAGTGGACCCTCAAGGGTTTGTACTGGGACCAAAACTATTGGTAACAAATAGCAGACTTGTTACTCTCTTTTCAATGACAGCAGGATCAAGTGCACCCTCAGCAAGTTTGCACATGACACCAAGCTGAGTGTGGTGCAGTTGATTTACCAGAGAGAAGAGATGCCATCCAAAGTGACCTAGACAGGCTTGAGGACTGAGCCCAAACAAGCTTCAGCAAGTTCAGCCAAGGCCAAGTGCAAGATCTTGCATCTGCCCACAGGATTCACACATTCCCATGAGCTGCTGCCTTTTCCCCCTCCCCACACAACCATGAAACCTGCTCCTGCTTTCTGCTGCTGACTTGCCTAATGCCCAGCACAGGCAGAACCCTTCTAAGGAAGTGCTTTTGCCAAAACCTGTTTTCCTCACTAGCAGCCAAGCCAGACATTTCTTTCCAGCACAGATGAGGGCAATTCTTCCCTCAGGGTATGATGCCATCACACAATCTAATGCTGCAACCTGCAGGAAGCAGAAAGGCTGAGGCCACATCCCACCCCTCTGTGGTGAAGGGGTGGGTGCACAGACCATCCCCTGCTTACAGCCTGGCCTTTTAACACAGGTGACATACAAAACCCAAAGGATTTGAGCAATCTGCAAAATACAGCACCTGAGAAGCAATGCTCCTTGGTGGCCTCTGGCAGGGGCTCAGGGGACACAGCTGGAGACTGTAACCTCTTCAGCCACACCCCAAGAGGAACCAGGTTATTCCTTCATCATGGCTTTGTTTGTACTGCAGAATCTTATGATTGCAAACCCTGAAACAAACCTCACCTGCCCAGGTGATCAGGGCAGGTGACATTTGCTTCCCAGGACACTTTATTAGTAGGTACACACAAGATCATTTTCTGTTCCAATACAACAAGCACAAAAAAGGTCACCATGTAGTGCTGTATTTTCAAGGTTACCACTGTGTTTTGGAGGATCATGAAGACAGAAAGATCACAGGGGCAAGGAGTCTGCTGAGGGATAAAAACTTTAACCACAAACATTGCTGCAGATCAACCTTCATTATAGTTGGGAAACTATCATCTACCTACCTGCTCTTGCACTCCTGGATGTCTGCATCTCTACACAAACCTGAGAGGAACTCCAGCAGTACTAAAGATTTAAAACTCGTTGGTGCTAAAGCATTTAGAAAATCTATACTAGCTTCTTTTTAAAAGTAACATACTTGCAGCAGAACACAGTTAATTTTGAATGACTTTCCAGTTTATTCACAGGAAAGTATGCTAATGTATACTCACCACAAAATGCTTCTTGAATCCTTAGTAATTTCTCAAGAAAACGTCCCAGATTATCTCTTCAGTCCTTGAGAGTGACAACACAGATGATAATATTTAAAATGTTAAGTATCCGTATTTTATGAGTTGTGAAACTAGGAAGAAGAGCTTCCTATAGAAAGAATATTTCAAGAATATATATATGAGAAGCAGAATATGCATAATTTTTGGAGTAGGGAGAGCAATCCAAAGTCTAGATTTCTGTACTGAGAGCATATGGAAGTAACATGCCTTGATAAAGGCATTACACATACCTGAGTGCAAAGGTAGCATGATTACTTCAAAACCATCCTCAATGAATACAGAGCAGAGGAGAATTTGCACATTTGTTTCTCTGGAAAACTTTCAGAACTCTAGGTCTGCAAAGCTCTGCACAGCAAAAGCTTTAAAGATGCTAAAGTACAGATGTCATAAACCACAGAAAAAAGTATTACCAGAGGTTACAGAACTGAAGCATAAACCTCCATAAATATTTGAAAAGGCTGCAGGACCTAACATAAAATTGCGTGTGTCTGAAACTAAAGAGTAGCTATAGGAAAAAATATGTCTGGAAACTAATTCACTGTGCTGGGACTTAAATGCTGGTTTTGGAAACCATCAAGAGCAACGTACCAGGTACTTTACTAACACACATCACCCTTTGGCCCCATAGGGAAGGGCCCATCAGCCCATGAGCAGCCTGCCCAACTGAGGTCATTGCCTTGTCCTACCACCTTTTGCCCCTTTGCAAAAGTAACAGCTTCCAGGCAATGTTGGAATCTAAGAGCCTGGGCAGAAGTTCAGCAAATCAAGGTCCCAGATAAGCCTTATTTTTCTACCAGAAAAGGGATCAGGTCATTCATTAACTAGGAAGAAGTCTATGTCCCAGTGGTACAACTATATTTTTTCAATATAGTAAACACACTGCTTTTAGTGAAAGACTGGGAGGTTGTAATTACAAAAATTATTTTGCTTAGCAAATTCTGACAATCTCTTTCTCCCTTCCTTCTCAAATCCTCAACTCAAACAAGTAATTTTTTTTTCCTCTTAACCTCTTCCCCTCTCCCACCTGGGCATCTGCTCTAGGTAAGCACAGCTTGCCAGAAATGCCTGAAAAACACCAACCAACAGCCAGTCCCACTGAGCTTAACAGATTCCTTGACTGGAACACCATCATGGAATAGGTCACATCAAAAGATGAGCAGCATTTTGAAAAAAACAGCAATGGAAAAATTAGGGCTAACAGTAAGACAACTGCACATGAACTCCCCATGGCTGACTGTCATCGGTGGTCCAAACACAGGGGGTTCAGTAGTTTGGGAAGATCTTGAGCAATTGTGCAAAGGGGTTCTGAGCAGAGGCAGGGAAGAAATATGCAACTAATATGCACCTACCCTGATAATCTGTGCTGAGTCCAGCTGTGGGGTCCAAACACATCAAAAAAGTGATCAGATATAGAAATAATTCAGCATTTAATTCTGGAAAGGTTGACTCAAGTAGAATTTGTGTGGTAGGAAATAGGTGTGGAACAGGCCAGGTGAGCAGGAACCACTTTTCACCATCTCCCAACAATGGCACACTTTTGTGACTTGAACAAGTCTCTTACTCCTAAATTTCACTTTTCCTTTGTGCTCTAGACTGCCTGCAAAGCTTCTGACAAATGCCACTGGCTGCCCAATTGCCTTAAATAGAAAGATAAGCATAAATTTACTTAAGATTAGCTTTAATAACATTTGTTTGGGATTGCATAACTTCTAATGAAAGTACTTCCTACCACTGTTGGTGTTTCATAATGACTGCTGGAAAGGGAAGCTGAGTGCTGTACAGGCTGCTCTGCTTCCACCCCACTGCAAGGTTTGATCAGGCCTACAAACCTAACACCTGCTCAGACTTCAGCAGGCACAGAGCAGTTCTTAAACACAAGTACAATCAATGGCTGGAAAGACAATCACATTGTTGCAAACTGAAAAGCAATCCAGTACAGCATTTGGGGAATTTTGTTTAGGAATAAAGCATAACTAGAATATGAAACAAGAACTCAGAGTCACAGAAGAAATTAAAGTACTTGCTTTAGAGTAAATTAGAAACACTTTTCAAAAGTGCAGGAATGCAACAAATACAATTGTATGTGGTTCTTTTTCTTCAATGAAGAACAAGTGAATTTGCTGTCTTAAAAATATGCACCTTAAAGCTCATTCACTCTATGGCTGAGCTCAACATGACTCACTTGCTAAACCAGGGGACTGTGATTATACTGGAAGAAAAAAGGCTGGAGGTAATTGCTGACTAGAAAACTTTGTTACAGCGTCACTTAACATCCCAGAAGTTTTCCCAGTACTTGGTATCATCTTGTTCAGGAGGCCACCAATTAGAAGTCAAACTCAAGAAGCAAAGGAACAAAATTCATGTCCACATTTCTTTTAATTTTACTCAGAAATATAAAAGTGCAAGTTCTGTAAATTAACAACATTTACAGTACATCACAATAAATATGCCACCTTGTGACATCTAAAAATTCTAGTTATTTATTTGAAATGAGTCATACTGAGATAAAAACTGCATCAACATCAACAAAAAAATACCTGTCCCAGTAAAGATGGCCTTAATATATTAATCAGCAAGATGCATATTCCATTATTGCTATTAGACCATGCCTCCGAGTTCCACAGTATAAAAACTTAGTAGTTTACACAAAAGACCATTGATTTTTTTTTTTTCTCATCACAGGCACAATCTAACATAAAAAATAATTTTGCCATATACAGTGTAGGGAGGTCTCCTAAGAGGAGGGGGGGGGGAAATAATTAATACAGAAACATACAGTTGTGATGATTTGCTAAGCCCACAGGAAAGCTGCACTTTGCACAGAGTTATTGAACTGTTACATGAACATATAATGTCTTTCTATACCCACTCCCAGCCTGGTGAGAACAGGCCTTTTAGTAAATTTACTACAATTTTCTAGCTACCTCCAAGTATGCAGACTCTAAATATCCCAACACAAATTGCATGCAGGTGCTTTGTGTCCTGAACAGCCAAGTCTCACATCATATTTAAGGAGTGTATTTAAAAAGAATTTTGCCAGTAGCTGCACCATTCCCAGCTATTTACCCAGAATAGACTGTCTGATTGAAAAACATTAAAAGTCAGATAGGACAAAATAAGATTTCAAGTACATTAAAGCCCATTTTTAAAATAATTATTTGAACTCTAAGCAGTCACTATATACATATACAATATATCATTTTCTAGTCAATATTTATTTGGATTGACCAAATAAGGTTGAACACTCATTTATGACTCAGTATTACTGTCAAAGTGGAATAAAAAAATCCCAGTGTATGACCTGTAACACACCTAGATTATAGAAAAATAAAACTGCTTTGTAAGAGTTCCTCCTCTCCTTCAGGAACTGCAACAGAAGTGTTAAACTGCTCTAGGAATGCCTTTCATAGCAGAACTATTTTTCTAGAGAGAAATAATAGTGTCTCAACCATTTAATTTGGCCTACCAAACAGGACATTACTTCTCTCCTCCATATCAGTCTTGCTTTAGATGTAACCTCAAAAGCAAATCAATGAAGGTTAGGTGTGGGCAAAGTCTAGAACTTTGGCAACATGCTCTACAAAAAAGTAAGAAGAAACAAAAAAAGCTTAAGCTAAGGAACTGTTTAAGGCAACCTGACCAAAGTAAAGATAAGGCTTTTGGATAACTATTTCCAAGGATATCCAGTTTTCTTAGCTTTGCAAAGTAACATAATTCAACTAACTTTATGGTCAGATTTCCATTCATAAGCTTCTTTAAAAAAATATTTACCTTCCTAGAATATAATATTAGCTGAATATAAAACATAAGGAAATACTACACATTATGGACAAAAGTAAAAAAAAAAAACCTACAGATAAGCACACTGATGGCCAAGTATTAGAAATTATGTGGTCATGACAAAAGTTTTAGGCTCTCTGAGGTATTTCAACAACTTAACATCACAGGCTTGAAATACTATACAGAGACTGAAGATATTGTAATATTGGTGTAACTACCAAAGCAGTTTTGTGGGTTGGCATTTTTTTGGTTGCAGGTTTTTAAAATACCTTTAAAGATCACTGCTGTAAGGATGCAGCAGCCTGAATGAAAAACATGTAAAATCTCAATATGATATTCAGAATGTAAGGGCCGAAATAAGAACTGCCCAAGCAGTAGCTGCATGTCAAAGTATTTGTCTGGAATGTACCAGAAGCAAAAAATTTAAATATTGACATCATTGATACCGTAAATATGAGCTGGGTTAGGAGGAAAGGGATAAAGAACAAAAGGGGGTGAGAGGTTTAAAATTCACCATTAGCCATCATGAGGTAAAACTGGCAAAAGCCACTAAAATTTAATAAGATCTGCTTTTTGTGGCTGAACCGTTTTCCTTCTCCTCCTGTGTGCTGGCTAATACCTGGAGAAAAAGGAGTATTCTGACCATTTCCATCTTCAACATTTAAACCAATTACTTATATTGCATTATTCTAATCAAACCAAAAGTTTTCCTCCTGGCAAATTTTAGATGTAGATCTGTTTTAAAAGGTAAAAATCAACCTTGCCAATGTTGTTGAAGTAAATCATGTGCTTATTTAGGCTCACCCACAGAGTTACAAGTAATTGTGTTCAGCTTGGTTTGAACAAAATAAAAAGTGAAGAGTTAAAAACACAAGGTCACTTAACCTTCTTCCTGGTTGATTTACCTTTAGTTCAAAGTGTAATGATTTTACTCAGCCATACTAGGAAAGTGTCTCTGGCACAGGTGGTTTTCAGAAGAAAAGCTGGACTTCCCAACAGCTCTTTCTTCTGCTTCATCCTAAAGTGCAGGAACTGTGGGAAAGGATAGCAAGCCTTCCTGTCGGTCACTGTGGAACCACTTCCCTTAGAGAGGCTAAGGCTGCGTGTATGCGGACGTGCAATCTGTTCTCAAAGTCATAGCCAGCAAATTCCTCCTGGGGGAAAAAAAAAGGAAAAAAATAACCAAACATACACCTATTAGCCTCCTTCACTTCAGGATATGCAGATAATTTTGCTATTAACGCTTAAAAAACCATGTTATAAAAGAGTCCAAAGAAAAGAGGTGAACTGGCAACTGCATGTTGCAATATCCCCATATTACCCACAGCAAAGGAATTATTACAGAAATTCCAAGTTGGTAAAGAGGGCAGATTGAAGCCCATATAGTTGAAGAGCACCTGAAGGGTTCTACTAATCCAAAAACTCCAGAACAGGCCCAAGGCAGGAACTGGTTGGAACAGACAATGAATGAGAACTGTCATTTTCAAAATTTTTGTAGCCAAATCTTGGTTGAAAAGCTTATCAAGGTTCTAACACTTGCAGGAGCTGTGAGTGATGTGGGCTCTGTGTGATGGCTGACCTAGTACCACATACCTATGGAGCACATATAAATGTGTATCATGCACATTAATGTACATCTACGTGACAGGAGTTGTAGATTACAGGTGAGGGACACCACCATTCAACACCCACTCCCCCTTCCCCAAACCCCTGAAAACACAACCTCCCAAATGCCCTTTCATTTTAGACAATGAAAATGAAAATTAGAAAATGCCTTTGTTTTTACCTTGGCTTGCAGCAGTAAGGTTTTGCCTCTTGGCACAGTCTACAAAAAGACAAACATTGCATTGGGAACACATCACAATTGTTACAGAAAATACTTTAAGTAAATGAGCTGGTGAGACTGGAGTAGCATCTCTACCTCTGAAAAAGGTACTGAGAAGACAAAACCCTCTAAAATTAGGAAACTGGAAATACTAATGAGACACCCAGGAGAAGCACTATTATGTATTTCTAATCTTCTACAGAAAAGGTGAAATTAAAGAAATTACAAAATCCTATTCCCTTCTCTTTCTTAACCATTATGGAGCTCTAGCACAACACCCCAGCTACTAAATGAAATTTTGGATAGAGGAACCACTCACCTCTAGTTCTAGCTCTTGCTTTCCTCTACCCCATCCCACTTTATTGAAGTCAAGCATCATTTACCTCCTCATTTTCTGAGTGCCACAAGAGGGAGTTTCCTCCACATCCTTCATCTGCTAAACACTACCACAGCTCCTCCAGCTGAGGCTTGTTCAGCCCTCACACACCCTACGTGGGGCATACTCAGCTACTGTGTGCACACACTGCATGTAAAGCAGGAGGAAGGAAGGACTGCTCTCACGTACTTCAAATCTTAACATACCTTCACTACCCACGTTTTTTGATTTTTTTTTTTTTAAAGACACTTGACATGATCAAATTTAAAAATGAATGTGGAAAGAAAGGCAGCAGGAACTGTTATGGGACTCAGACCTTCCTTCCAGGCATCAAAGCCCAGCTCTAAGTCTTAGGGCAGCAGGGTTTTCAAAAAGAAAATTAGTTTTAAAAGCATTTTCTAGTTCTGTCCTTTGTCATGATAATTGTCTTTATTGAAAAATTTTCCTCTCCCTCCCCCTTTAAGGGGAAGGCTCAATTCTAACTAAATGTGACAATACCAAAACCAACTGAAAACACAATCTTAAGAATATGAGATACTATCAGCCCACTACTTCATACACCACAAACAGTGAAGGGGGGGTTCAAGTGACTACCCTGTAACCACTTCCTCCCTAACCTGCCATCTGATTAACAACATAAGGTGGCATAAACTCCAAGGACTGGGGTTACACATTTGAGGAGAGAAACGGCACCAAGAGTGCTGCACAAGCTGCTCTGGTTTAAGATTCTCTGCAGGAGGGTATGTGCAAACACCTGAACAATTAAATGTACTGTCAGCCAAGCCATTTGGACAATCTGAAAGCCAGGTGGATTATTTTCTTCCACATCCTGAAGAACAAAACCCTCACTACTCAGGGTGGAAGTCAAAATGCCCACACAAACAGCTTTAATGGAATTTAAATGACTGAAAAAACCACTTGCTATTTTAGGAACGCATCAAATTCTATTTGGAGAGGATAAGTACAGGTGAACTTTGAATGGCATCCAACAGGATATTAAATAGGTAAGAAAAGGACCCTAGGCATCTACCAGACTAAATACCACCTGCAGACAAGAAATCCCTGCCTACCCAGGGCATTCTGTTGAGGCCTTTGTTGCCACCAGCAGCAAGAACACTCTCAAAAAACTAAGACATTGTGATCTAAAACACATTCCATTTTGGAGATTGAATCCCCATCCCCCACAAAGTTGTAGATTTCTTTATGGTAGGTATAAAACAAATTTTTAAAACTTCACAGTCACCTACAAACTTTGTTTCATTCTTTGCATAATGGTATGTTGACTCCTTCCACTACTTTTGTAAGTTTAAAAATAGGTCATGCTATTACCTCTGGATTGTCCAACAGGATACAGCCAAGTTCATAGCAAGCATATGGCTGGACGTACAAGTTGCCTTGACGGCAGAGTTCATCTTTAGCAGCTCGCTGAAAGTACTGTAAAAATGAAAGGAAAGAAAGAAACCAAAGACTGCAGAGCTACATTAAAATTGACTGGTTGTTACCTCCAAACAATGCAGAAGCACCATTCAACTTTAATCTGTAGAAATTAGCCAAAGTAAAATGAGAATACATTAAAAATGTACAATGTTATAGATTCCTACAGCACTACTGTATCAAGACAAAATTCTTAGTTTGGATTTTTACCAAGTATTATAGTGACTGATTCAAGAGTTTTCCAATTTCATAGTGAAAAAAGTATTAGCTCTAACAAGAAACTGTGACATCAAAGATGAAGCACCCAGATTATTTAAGGTATGTTTGAGAAAAATGAGGCAGGGGGAAAGAGGGTTTAAAGCCAGCATCTTGCTGCTTATATGAATAGCATTCTATTTTGGGGAGGAAAAAGCAGAGTTGTACCTACAGATCAAAACCTGGAGTGGTGGCAAAATTATTCTTTGCTAATAATCAAACTCCTCTCTCTAACATGTCCAGAGAAGAAGCAGCAAACCTGTGCCTTCAAAAGAGCAATCTCCAAGATACTTTAAAAAAAAAAAAAATTTTCTTTGGGTGACAAAGTACATCCAGCAGAGCAAAAACTTTTCTCTTTTTCTTCCCAGCTTTCCCTTAACTCTTGTTACTACAAACCACTTTACTGCCATGTTCATTCAACAAAGCCCATTACTTTCACAGCACAGAATATAATGATAACATGTTAAATCAGAAGATTTTAAAAGAAACTCTGTTAGAATTCACAAACTAGAATGATCAATGGCATTGAAAAACAAATGACTTGCTTAACATCCTTACTCAAAAGTATTCACTGTTTTTAAAAGAGTACTTTATAAAGTAGGAATAATAAAGGTGGAAATCACCATTTAACTACTTACCTGAACAGCATCTTCAGAATTTCCTAAACATTTGTGTATGGCACCGAGAAGCAAATTCCTCAAACCAGCAGCCGATGAATCATCCACATCATGACAAGCTTAATGAAAAGATTGCAGTAAACAAAGTGGATTGAAATACTTCCTTAGACAACAACTGATTTACATTGTCTTTTAGTCTGATATTTAAATTTTGCCAGAAAAAGGAGATGCTAGTAACATTAACAGAAAGCCAAGTAAGTTGTTTTCTTTTAAATACAACCCATTCTGTATGAACCTCATCAAGAAATCTGCCACTCATGAGAGCAATTCCTAACAGGAATGAATGGGTTGAAGTCAAAGGCAGTTGGTCTGTCCCTCTCACAAGAGGAGGACTGATCTTTACTGGTCTTTGAAATATCCATTAAAAGGTAAAAGTAAGAAACAATAATCTCATTCTGGTGTTACAGAACACTGGTTAGTCACACATATTGAAAGAAAAATACACAGTCCAAGTTAGAAGGAGCACAGGGCAAGCAATTCAAACAAAACTGACTTTTTCTGAACTGAAGCCAAGTGACAGATGCACAAAAATTTGTACTGGACTTAAGAACCCAGTCTAGAGTGTTTTGGCATCACAATTCTCAGTGATGATGGGAGGATAAGGTTAATTTGCCAGACCTTAGCTGGTCCACAATCTGGGGACAGACTGTGCCTCAGCTGACTAGTGCTCTGTTTCCAGGAAAAACTGAATCACAACACATGGAACCCTTTCTAAACAAATCAGATTCCATTTTGATCAGGCTCAGTAGTGCCAACTCTGCTAAATCAAGGCGAGTTCCATGAGGAGCCATTTGCACTTGCCCACACCAGCACTCCAGGAAGGAGAGAGTACAAGGCTTTTCATCCTGCAACTGCAGTGTCTGGAGCAGTGCAGCTCCTTAAACATTCTCTCTCACAGCATAAGCCCTGCCAGAGTTTAACCAGCTCTGCATTCATAACACAGATAATCCACAACCCAAAGAAGCCACCTATAGATAACTATAAGGTGGCTTCCTGAAGTATTTGCATTGTCAGTTCTTGTGTGGATTACAAGTATCAAGTTATTTGGCATTTTACTCACAGAGATGCAAGTGGATACAAATTAATTCCTTTAAGTCAAGTTCTAGCCCTGAGGAAAAGCCTGGAAATCCACCCCAACAAATTACAATACAATTGTTCATGACAAGAGGAAATAAATGTGGGAAAAAACCTATTATTCATGTTTTTGAAACACACATAAGGTGCAGAAATAACACTCACTGCACAGAAAACCTTCAACCAGGAATGGCTGATGCAGACATATCTGTCAGTGTCAAACTCACAAGCAATGTATCTCTGAATTTGAATCCATACTGCTATTTCACATTAAAATGGGAACCACTGACTGGAAGCTTACAAAAGGGAGACCTACACTGCCTCTGAGTGTATAGGAGAGAATACAAACTCCTTATACCCTCTAAAGTTGACCACTCTGAAGGCAAATGACAGCAAAAAAAAAATACTCAAATTTATTTTGATATAAGTAAATCTGATCTTAAATCCTACCATTACCTTTGTGACTAGAAAACTAGGAATTTGACTATAACCCAGTGCCATCATGCTATTTAAATGGAAAAGCTATCTCAAATTAAAACTGGAACGAACACTGCAACTAGTCCTGACTCTCGACTTCAAGACTAGAGTTTTCTAGCATAACATGAAAATTGTGTACAATCCCAAAATTCCATGATTACAAAAAAAAAAAAAGCACCCCATGGCAGACAATTTTTGTTTTGTTTTCCAAACGAACAAGTAATAATCAGAGGAATTTAGAACGGTTTGGGTTGGAAGGTACCTTAAAGACCATCTAGTTCCAGCCCCCTGCCATAGGCAGGGACACCTTTCACTGGACCAGGTTACACAGACCCTCATCCAGCCTGTCCTGGAACACTCACAGGGATGGCACATCCACAGCTTTCCTGGGCAACCTCCTCTAGTGCCTCACCACCCTCACAGTAATTTCTTCTTAACAGCTAATCTAAATCTACCTTCTTTCTGTTTAAAGCCATTCCCTTGTGTCCTGTCACTCCCTGCCCTTGCAAACTGTCCCTCCCCAGCTGTCTTGCAGGTCCCCTTTANCACAGACCCTCATCCAGCCTGTCCTGGAACACTCACAGGGATGGCACATCCACAGCTTTCCTGGGCAACCTCCTCTAGTGCCTCACCACCCTCACAGTAATTTCTTCTTAACAGCTAATCTAAATCTACCTTCTTTCTGTTTAAAGCCATTCCCTTGTGTCCTGTCACTCCCTGCCCTTGCAAACTGTCCCTCCCCAGCTGTCTTGCAGGTCCCCTTTAAGAACTGAAAGCGGGGAGGACTAAGGGGAAAGGGGGAAGAACTAAGGACTGCCTGAAGGCTGCTCTTCTACAAGCTGAACATCCCGAACTCCCTCAGCCTGACCTCATAGGAGAAATGCTCCAGCCCTCTGATAATCTGTGTGTCTCCCCTCTGGACCCACTCCAACAAGTCCATGTCTTTCTGGTGCTCAGCATCCCAGACCTGGACACAGCACTCCAGATAGGATCTCAGCAGAGCAGAGGGGCAGAAACACCTTCCTGGACCTGCTGGCCACACTCCTTTTGATGCAGCCCAGGATGCAGTCAATGGGCTGTCAATGCAGGTCATGTTGAGCTTCTCTTCAAGCAGCTTGAAACCGTTTGCAGAATGCAAACAAGGGTGATTGCTGGATGGACTAAGAAGCACTGAGCACTTCATGATACACACTGCTACCATAAGCTTCACACAGCAGACACCCAAAGTCAGCTGGAGACGAAGGAAGAGGCAACCACTCACCACTAAGAAGATCCCAGGACAAACAGAACACCTATCATGTCATAGATAACTTCACAAGCTACCTATTTCCTCTTAGAAGAAAACTGACATGCAGGAATTAATACGTAGTTTAAATTTTTTTCTATTTTGTTGTTAGGTTTAAATGAGTTACATTTTGCTTAGTGACTTGGAACAGCAACTATCATGCTATTGTTTCATTTTAAACAATGATTAACAAACAGCTATATGCAGAAGGCAGTTACAACTTCTCCCAAAACCTTGTAAAAATGAAGCATTAGGCTGAATCATAATGGGTCACTATTCTTCTGTTACTCACCTGTACTTTGCTATGACACATGCACACAAGTTAAAATGTTCACGCTGCTGCAATTAGCTACTCCACACAACAGCATAAAATCATACATCTCATTTTAAAATGTAAATAAATAAACCAAGGAGCTATATATACCTTGACTCATATGCTGTAAGTTCGAGAGGGAGCAGTTGGGAAGGGCTTTCCATAAGTATAACACTTCAATGGATGCCAGGACACAGAGCTCTTTGGTTGGTATTTGTTTCCTAAATCTATCTGCCTGCAAAGTGCAAGAAAGAAGGAAGGGAGATCCATATTTTTTTCCTTTAGAGAGAACATGATATTCACAAGCAATTTATCACAAACACTAATTTTAACTCTTTTATAAAGTCACCCAACAATTTTATGAAAATAAAGTCAGTGGTAACTTAGCCTAAAAGTATTAAGACTAAAAATCAAAATCTTTCAACTAATTTAAGGGCTTACATATTGATCAAAATTAAAATCTCCTTGTATGCAGCCTGTCTGGGTTTTACTGTATTTCACAGTCCCAATACACACTGACTGGATGCTGAGACAGTACCATCTGCAAGATCACCAGTTGAGAGCTATTTCCTAGACAACTCCTAGCTCTCAAAAACAACTGAGGCTTTCACAAACAAGACAAGATAAAAAGAAGTAAGGAAGGCAAAGCTAGAAGGAAAATTACCAAAGCAACTACAGTATAATGTACTTTTATCTTTAATAATTACTTTAATTGTAGAGTGAATAGCTAATTCACATTTCCTTTGTTAGGTCTTTCAAATTACACTCTTCTTTTTCCACCCTATTCCTTCCCACAAATTCTACAGAAGCAGGACAGCAGAAAAGAGATCCTGCTAAAGAAAATACTGAACTAAGAACTGAACTGTCATCACTCCACCAAAACAAGTCAGCCTATGGAAAAACTAACCTTTTTCACTGAAAATTGTTCAATCTGATTGTTTTTTCTTTTGAAAAGCTTCTGAACTTCCTTGAACACATTCTGAGCACCATTGACATCACCAGTGGCTCCTTGACACACTGCAAGAATACAGAAACAAAAATACATTAACAGTACTGGGATGTGAAACAGGAAAAATTAGATTAGATATCATATGGTCACAGAGAAAAATCTCCACACACTCACTTCAGAAAGTTATCTAGACTGAAGATTTGACCAGCTTGGTAATCTCAACTCCCCCAGGTACCCTATGTGTTCATTAATAAGTCAGTACTACTTTTTTACATCCATTAAAGGAAGTAATACTTGTGAGCTTGTGAAGTGCTAATAATTCTATCTATATGGAGAGGGGTGTACAGACAGGCAGGTACAGGTATGAGCATGCAAGTGTTCATTATGGAAACAAACACAATTGTCCAAGTCAAGCCTGGCACAAAGCTGCATGTGCAGCAGGCAGTGTGGAAGGCACTACATGCACCAGCAAGTTTCCCAAGAGAAGACAGTGCCAAAACCTTACCACATCACTGACTTACCATTTCCCCAACACCCTGGATACACTCACCTGCTGTTAAATAAGCATAGTAGCACTGGGACCACCTGGATTCATTTTTAAGCCTTTCGAAGGATTCAAAGGCATCTTTGAAGTTCATCTCTATCATGCTGCACCAACCTAAAAGCAACACTGATTTAACTTCAGGGGAAGTACAGTAATTCAAACTCGGTGTCAACATTATTGGAACACACAGTTCTGTTGTGTTTGTTTTGTTATGAGAGCTGGAGCACGTTAAACAACTATAAAAGTAACTGGAAAATTAAAAACAAAACAAATGGTGTACATTTAAAGTCTGGTTTAAATTTACTGGGAAGTTTTGAATTAGAAGATTCCATAGGAAATAATGACTACACATTTCAGAGCAGGAACAAAATTATATACCAAAAGCTTTAATTTTTAAAATTTAAATACTACATTTTGTAGAATGTTGAAACTTAGAAAGCTACTACTTTTTCCATTATCATCTTCTACTGTGACTAGATTCCATTTAAAGCTTGAAGCAACCCACCTTCTCCACTATCAAGATTTGTATGCAAATTAAGACCATATATCCTGCTACTGATAGAAGGAAAGGAATACAAAATACAGACTCTGCAAACTGTGAAGCTTCACTAAACTGATTGGGTTTTGGCACAGAAATGGTGAATCCATAGACAAGTCTGATGAATTTATTTCTAATTTTAAATAATACTCAGTAGGTTAACAGCTTGCCCTTGATTCCACAGTTGACTCTTTGATTTTGCATAATCTTGTACTTGCAGATAATTTTATTATGAAAAAGTGTTTCATTCTACTTGTCTAAACAAGATTATTACCATAATCTACCCAAGACAAAGGCCAGTAATTTAAAACCTTTTTTTAAATCCTAGTAAGAAGTCTCCAGTTTGTTTACTGAAGCTGCCAGTCAAAACTTGAAGGGAGCTATTTATGGTGTAAACACATCCAACATACCTATTTCATATAAGCAGACGTGTTGAATCTCCCTTTGGTCTGTTGCAAGTTCCAAAGCAGTATGAAATGAGGTCAAGGCACTATTAATTTGACACTAACAAAGGTGGAAGAAAAAGAAAAAATTCAGACACCTGAGATTTAAAATTTGTTGGATAATTTAATCTTGATAAAGAAAAAATTAATATTTCTTTTTAATAGATAGTTAATAAAAACTAGAGTAGAGGAGTTTAACAGTGTAACAGCAGCCATGTCAGATCATGTCCCAACCTTCAACCTCAAAAATCAGTGACTATATTCCTCCTATGTACTATTACGTCCAAAATTCATTGGGTTCCTGCAGAAAGCTTTTAAGTAATCTCACTTCTACTTTTACAAGTTATTCCACCTTTAAAAGTCGTATCTTTAGCATCTGCTAATGAAGTTTAGCTTTCTGCACAAGAGGATACCTTTAGTGTTTGATTTAATTTATTTTGAACTTTTCACCTCCTCCTATATACCTCAGAAACCCCTTGTGAGCAACAGTTAATAGAGAATTCATAAATGCTCTATGACACGTAAGAAGATAAAAAAGCATATGAGAGAAAAAGCATTTTGATAAAATCATTAGCTAACAACAGCTTCACAAAAAGAGCTGACATTTTTCTAAGAACTAGAATGACAATTCTTTTGACAGCCTGCTCTTCTTAGTCTGGGACAGGACTTCTCCCTATCAATCATTATGGGGGGAATGAAAATCAATATTTAATTAAACATACTATATATTCTAATACAGCCTATACCAGCTTTACTACTGTTCCTGTATTTATTATCACATACATGAATTATAATTCATACAATGGAAGAATTTTTAAGCTCCTCTTTGCTGAATAAGCATGTGAGCAAAAGAAACCTTGAAAATGCAAACTCACCATCAATGCCAGCACAACTGAATTCAAAAATTCCTACAAAAATCTGCAGCACTGTAGCTTAAGTCCAGGCACACACAGAGCTCTGAAATGATTGCATTAGGTTTTCTCCTTTGTCTCTTCAGTGAAAACTGGTTTAGTTGCTAAGGAATGATTTAACTGTAAATAATACACATTGCATCAAGACCGTACAACGGCCTGCACAGGGGGACACAGCAGTATCAATATAAACACTGTACACTTGGAAAATACAACAGTGATTGAAATAAGATGCTTGTTGGCAA
This sequence comes from Urocynchramus pylzowi, assembly GCA_013397555.1. NCBI lineage: Eukaryota > Metazoa > Chordata > Aves > Passeriformes > Fringillidae > Urocynchramus > Urocynchramus pylzowi. The sequence continues at coordinate 558,203 of VZRH01003847.1, forward strand.
GGCAGAAGAATATACAACACAGACAGGTGAGTTATATGTGCCCTCAGAATTGTCAGGGAACCTGAGCCAGGTGCACTTTGTTCACTCCTGTAACAGCATATTCTCTCCACTACACATAACTCCACTGACACTGCATCACCCCAACACAACTTCCCAGAAAGTAACTGCTATGGGCCCAGTCTTACAGAAAAATAAAGTAACATCAGTTTAGAACTTTATTTCTGTGCTAGGAATTCAAAAGCTCTGTAAATCTATGTTTTCAGTGCTTCTGAGGAAAATGACAACAATAAAAAGAAATCTAAATGTTTAGTCCTCTTTAAAGATACACTTCCTTCTAAACCCCTAACCATTATGAAATAGAAATCACTTATGACTACTGGCAATCAACTCATTGCCTGCAATGCTGTACACCTGCCTGGGGGAACACAGGAAATACTGACCACCTAACAATTTATACAAGTCCAGTTTGTTGAATATTCCAATCTTCTATAACTCACCACTCTAACTCTCTAGATCTCTCAAGTGTTTTGACATCTGCCTAAGTTCTCCTTCAGCATCAAGCTCATTTAAGTATGTTTCAGAGACATTCATTAATAATTAAAGTTTCAATCATCTCCAGGGATTGCAGCAACATCCTGGAATATGAATTACTACTCTTGGTGTTAATTCTTAATTACTTTTTGTTTACTGCTTAAAAGAGCAAACAAAAGTGTAACATCCTGGCTGCAGCTGAAATTGATGCTCTTGAGATTTATAAATATATACACACACACTTGTAATTCCTTCAATAGGCATCTCTGACATCTCTTTTGAACATAACACAAAGACAAAATAAAGACCAACCCATAAAATATGTAGTATACAGAATTACAAAACCATAAAGAGGATTAATAAAACTAATGTGAGAAGCCTAGTCTTACATATCTGGACTTCAGATCAAAACTAAAAGCACCCCAACCAAACAACTAAGCATCTATAGAGCTTACCAAGACAATTCCACTTCCCAAGACAGCACGCATTTTTCCGGAGTTGTTCTGAAATCCCAGGACACTTTCACTCCCTCAGAACTCTCTATTCTCAATCACCACTCTGAATTCATAAAGCTTTTAAGAAGTCATACTCAGAAATAAGGGAAAACCAAAAATCAACTTCTAAAAGCTAACAATTTACACCAGAGGACATTATATGAATGTATCAAAACCTGTATTTTCTATTCCTTAGCACACTAAAACCTATTTTTCCTTAGACAAATCACAAAATCAAACTAGAATAAAACTAGGATATTGTATTTTATAGAAACAAGTAACTAGAAAAGTCAGCACAATTCCTGAAAGTAAACTTTGATGTTACGCATGCTCTGCAAATTTTTTTCCTTTAGACACTACTGAGATTTTCTTCCAGAAAGTTCATTTAAGACTTCTCCATGCTTGTTATCACTCATGTCCTCAGTCTGCTTTTCTGTACCATACCCTCTCACGCCTAAATAAGAGTGATGGTGCAGATACTGTAACATCTACAAAAGGTAACTAAAAAGAAGAGTGCTTGTAGGCATTACATTTGAGCACATTACCACTGCACATTTTCTGCAGCCTGCTCATCAACCACACTTTAGCAGACCTGAAAGTACCACCCGTGCTCTGCTACTCTACCTGTCAGCTGGAGTATTTGGTACTTTTTCCTACAGACTATTTACATGCACCTACACCAATGGAAAATACGAGTCAAGCCTCAGAAGCTGAGGGTTTTTTTGCAGCCAGAGATTTCCTGTTGTTTATATATATTTTGAGGCAGAAATACGTACCATATAATCACAAATCAAGCACAGAAATGTCCATAAAATCAGTCTTAGTGAATTATACAAAAATCAGTAAAAATACTGCTTTTAATACACAGTCTCTTAACCTACTCTTTGGAAAGAAAAAAGACATTTGATCAACCTAGCAGAGCAACCTTTACATTTCTGGTTCACTTTCATTCCAGTCTTCCCAGATCATCCTCCTTTCCTTTCCCTTAACTTGCTCAATTCAGTCTCCAAATGCTTTCAGACTTTTTTCTCAAAAATGTAAATCTGGGAAAAAAAAGCTGACAGATAATCTGCTCCACATTTACCACACCTGTAAGGCTACTTCTTCAAAAACTGCCACGGGAAGTCTGCCAAGGGTTTTACTGACTAATATCCACTCATGCTTTTTGGGGCACAAAGCATTATTCAGTCCCATGCTGTTCAATTGTCTTTTATAGACAGGAAGGCTTCACAGAGATGGTGGTTTCTCCTTGACTGCCTTCCTTGGCAATTTTCTCCTTTGTCAGATTTGTGTCTCACTGTCCAGTCCTGAATTACTGCTCCTGCCTTTTGAACAGTTTTCCTGTCTCCAAGGGTCCGTGGGCTGAACTGTGCTCCTTACTGTTTTATTCTCCATGGAAAAGAAAAGACACATACACACACTGTGAAGGCTTCCTAATGGAAGTTGAATATACCATCAGCTGAAGGCTACAAAAAATGTATGCAGGATCACAAGAAAGAAATGTGATGGACTGAGTGCTAGCAGGCCCTAATACAAACCCGACAACCATAAATGGAACACACAAGGTCTTCTGAGTAACATCTAATGGGCTGTTTATTCATCTGTACTATTATGTTGCGTCACAGAACTGTTAAAAGATGACAGATGTAAAAGAAGGATTCTAAAGTATGTAAGCTTCAGCTCAAGGTATACTTTTAGGTGCCTATGGGTTAAAATACAATTCTGATAAGCCACCTGGAATAATATCCCATGCCCACTGGAAAGAATTTAAACCTACCTGTGCACTAACAATTTCAAGGAAGGCCAAATAAGCACTTCCTAGGCTTTGCAGCAGCTCTCCTCACCCACCTCAGAAATGAGGAGGAAATTACAACTCAACTAAGAACCCTGTAATATGAGAGTGTGCACTTCTGGTTCAGAATCACAGAATCGTTTAGGTTGAAAGAGACCTCCAAGATCAGTCCAACCCCTGACCAATCAACACCTTGTCAACTAAACCACAGCACTAAGAACCACATCCAGTCATTTCTTGAATACCCTCAGGAACAGTGATCCCACCACCTCCCTGCACAGTTTGTTCCAATGCTTAACAGCCCCTTCTGTGAATAAATTACTTCTGATTTCCAACTTGAACCTCCCCTAGTTCAGCTTGAGGCCATGTCCCTAGTCCTATTGCTCCCTGCCTGGGAGAAGGGATCGATCCCCAGCTGGCAACACCCTCCTTTTAGGAAGTGGTAGAGAGCCATAAGGTCACCCCTGAGCCTCCTCTTCTCTGGACTAAACAATCCCAGCTCCCTCAGCTGCTCCTCAAAGATTCGTGCTCCAGACCCTTCACCAGTTGTGCTGCCCTTCTTTGGACACACCAACAACCTCAATGCCTGTCTTGAATTGAGGGGCCCAGGACTGGACACTACTTAAGGTGAGGCCTCACCAGTGGGGACACAGTCACTGGCCTGGCCCTGCTGGACACAGGGATATGCAAGTCTAAGTAGTGAGACCGATGCCCAGATTCAGGACACGTGTAACCACAAGTGTGCTGTGCAGAAACCCAGTGCAGATCCCCATGCCATTGCCACCAGTCACATTCCTTCCTTCACTGTTATGCCAACAGCATTTAAGCAAATTAAGCTGGAAAAGTCCTACCAAAATCCAGAAGAGCCCAAGACACTTAAACTGGAACATTCGGACGCAGCAAAACGTCTGTGACAGAGCACCAATCGTAACAAAGAAATGATGGGGGGAGGGGGAAGAGGCTGCTGAATGGAAAAGCTCTCATGAAAACACACACATGAATAGCAAAGGGACATTTTAATTCCTGCCAGCAACCTTTCTGCTGACTAAGGGCACGGCTACACAGTATAATGCACAGCATTCTGCCTGCCTGAGTTAACTAACTTAGTTAACATGGCCACACTGTCTCCACTCACTTGGAGCTAAACTTCACTGTCTCCATACAGTATCTGTGCATTAAATAATGCAGTAAGATTACATTTAAACAACTCTCCTTTGAAATATTAAAGCTCTCCAGGAAGGGACTGACCACACAAAACTGAAACTTATCCCAAATATATCATCTTTCTTTACACATACACTCAATTTATTAACAACTTACGTTTAGACTTTTGCCATAACTTGCCCTGAAAGTCAGAAGAATCATCTGAATTTTATTCCTCGTTACATTAAAATATCAAGTTATATCCTGCATTCATTGTGTAGTTATTCCCAACAAATTTGATTTTTACCATAAGAATGGAATAGGCATATAAATGAATAAAACCCACTAAGGTCTTTCCTACTCAGGCAACAGCAATATTTTCCCAAGAGCAACAACTTGCCTGTGACAATATAATTCCCAAAATGCACCACTGTTTTCAAAAAGACAGCAAAAAAAGAAAAACAACATTCAAATCCCATGCAGGAATATGCCTGCAAATCTGAAAGGGCACTGAAGGCTGCTCCTCTGTTCTGTTACTACCTCTCTGAAAATCCTGAGCTATATCTGAAAAACTTAGCTGCAAATCTAGCAAAGAACAACCACCAATATCAACATCTCAATTAGCTGTTGTAATTATAATGTTGACATGAAGGGTTTGAACATTCTGGGCTTCTGCTTTTGTGTTAGGTTTTCTGGTTCATGTAATTGCTCAGAAAATATTCTGGTCTGATAAAAGCAGCAGCTAGGAGTTGAGTAGTACTTCAAACAGATTCTTAAGAGAATAATTCAGCCAAAATCCACAAGGCTGCTGCAGTGTTTGAATAATGCTTTGCAATAGCATTCACAAACACATTTTCAGTGAATACATTTCTTCTCAGGTCAGAGCTCACCCTTAGTAACAGAAAACATCCTGGTGTGACCTCTGAAAAGCAAAATAGTTACTTAAGGGAAACTACTGCAGAGAATTAGCTGTATATGAACAATGCATAAAACAGAGAGGAAGATAAATACTATGTACTCAGCAGATAATACTCAATTTTAGCTTGACAAGCAAAACTGAAATAGCTCAAGAAATTTGAGTGGCCAAATGCACTTCCTTTTAGCACAGAGTTGCAGAAGTATCAAGTGGCTGAAAAGTAATTTCAAAATGCCATTAATTCAGACAGATCTAAGGAAGAGCAAGGTTTGCATGTGAACTTGAAATTAGGAAGGACTTAATCCGATCTTCCTTATCTTTCCATGCACCTGCATCTTTAGTCCTAATCTGCTGAAGTTCATTCACAGTTCATTCACATCAGGAAAACATAAGAAACTATCAGGAGGAACAATCAATCTAAAGGATGAAAATGTGCAATACCTCTAATCGCTGTATCCTTCCCTTGAAGAACATGAACAGAGAAGAATTTGGATATGCAGATTCTTTTTTGGCAAGAATTTCTTTTGCCTCCTTCAATCCTGCCTTGTTATCGCTGCCATCAAGGGCAAAAAAGGGACGAACAACTGTGTGGTACCACAACAGAGCTAATCTAAAAGAAATGTAAGAGTAAAAAGGATTACAGCTTGTAAACAGAAATTTAAGGATAACATTCCACACAGACAAACTTTTAAATTATTCTGGAAGACAAAGACAGATATGAATCTTGTATTACACAATCTGGCTTTATACTTTAAACACAATACTACTGCCATACATCAATGTACTCCTAAACTACACCTGAACATACAATTCAGAGCACATTACTCAAAGGCAAAGTAACAATTGAGCTCATAGCATCAAAGCAGCTGAGCCTTAAGAACTCAGTAGATTTTAAAAAAGAAAAACCCACAATAAAACTTTGAAAACTAACTCTTCACTAGAGAGGGAAACAAAAGAAAGCCAAACAACAACAACGAAAAAAAAACCAAACCAAACAAAAACCCTAAAACCAAACAACAAAAACAAACCCAGACAAAAATCAACAAGAACCCTGAACACACACCAGCAGACACTCCCAAAATCAATGTGAGAAAGACATACATCCTGTGTTCAGAAGGGTAGGTATTTACATGACCTACATCACTCCTGGAAACAAAGGCAGAGTACAAAGATTTCCAAGGCTATCTGAAGGAGTAAATATTCCCCAAATACATCATTTTTCTCCCCCAGAAAGGAGAAAGATCAACAGGAATATTTAATCCTAAGCTATTGGAAACAAACAGAATCCCAATTCTTCCCCTGAAGCAGAAGAGACTTCAGCTCTACTGTCGTGTTTCAAAATTGACACCTGATGGTACCTCCAGTAGGTCCAGTAATAAAAGCATTAATTTTTAGATAATGGAATAATAAAACCATTTATGAGGGCAGTTTAAATTAGGTCTGGCCAATCCTTCAGCTCTTGAAAAGACCTGAGCACAGTATGAAGTCTTGGGAAAAAAAGTACACAAAAAATACTCCCTTAAAAATACTATACGGAACATCTCATTTTACTGAGATGCTAAAACAAACAAACAAAAAATTAAAACAACTGAAAATGTTTTGTGATAGTATTAAGAAAAAATGGCTAAATGAGACCAGTGACTCATACCAAGTAGTATGTTCTCCACAGCAGAGAATGTAACTCAGATAAATTCACACAGCCTTCAGGGGAGGACTTTTATTTACTCTGCTGGCATTCAAATTACAGGACATTAAAACTGCAGGTACTGAAGAATACAGCAAAATACGACCCAAACCCCAAATACATGTAAATAATTAACAGCAGAGATCTCATACATTAGTGAGTGATGAATTTACTAAACCATGGTATGTTAAACAACAAACTACCAGTTCATTTTACCTGCTGTTGTTTCCTTTAAAGCAACATGACTTTTTGGTTTTGACTTTTTCCCAGTTACTTACTTTTAGTACTAAATTATCTACCAAAGCATTTCAATATAGCTACTCACGTAGCTAAAGGGGCCTTCATGTCCTTACTTTCACTTGCATACATCAGTGAGGAAAGCCCCTGTAGGCGGTCTCCAGGAAAACCCAGCAGGTTGATGATTTTGAGCAGGTTTGGGGGCACCATGGATATGCAAAGATGAAAAAGTCCATATCCAAAGCTAACAGCACCTTTCAGTCTGTTTAGCGAATCCTCCGTTACACCTTCTGCAGCAATATGATTATCATTTGCAGCATCAGAAGTCAAGGATTCCTGAGTTGTTTTCTTCTGATATATTTCCTGAAGTGTATTAATGTCCGTATAGCACTTATTGTAAATTTTCCAGGCTTTTCGGAGTATCCACCCACCTTTTATGTATGCTAAAAAAAATCAAGGAAGAAAGAAATACTTCAAAGACGTATCTCAGAAGTGGAACATCCTAAGTAGTAAATGCTACTTTCCAAGCCCAAGATGCTCTCTCTATGTGCAACAACTTAGTGTATAAAGGATTTTGTAATAGCTGCTGCTCCCTCAGAGAGGTCTTGCACAGTGGGCACTACAAACTTCAGTGTGTACAACCAGAGACTTCACAGCAGCACACGACACAAGGGCAGCTCCAGTCAGCGATGCGGCAGTACAGGTGTCAGAGAGAAAAAGAGCAATCAAAGAACTTAGTGCTGGATTTTGCTCCACTACAGGGTGCAGATGAAACAGCTGCCTAGCAAACAGAGAGAAGCAAAACTCAGAACAGATTACATCTCCTCTCAAGCCCAAATTGTGCTAAAACACAGTTGATGGGAAAATACAAAGAAAAGCCTTCTCCTTTGGGTTAGACATAAGATTTTCAACATTATCACTTCCCTGCCCTTCACACGAACACAGAGCCCTACAATTAAGGAAATCAAAACCCACACAAAAATTACATGGCTTTAAACTCTTTTTCAGTTGCCTAACTTCCTCAATTTCAAAAGCAATGTGGGTACCTGAATTTCCCTAGAAATCTGGTCTTGAGCATTTTTGTTTGAGAATGACAGCATTCTCAGTCTGTGATCTTTATAGCAGGGTAAAGAAAGGCCTGACGTCAAGAGAGGAAGATGTTCAATTTGCCTATTTACACAGCAATCATCTTTGTTATAAGCACACCCTTTAATAATGATAACTGTTAAACATGAAACAAATGGAGACTATCCTTGCACACACTAGCTGTAAAAACAGACACCAGCATTTTGGCTGTGACAGGGCCCTGAGAGTTAGGAACTGCAGTGACAAAGACTAACTAAAAATAAAATAAAAACATGGTTATAGCAGCAATGTTCTAAACAAATATAGCCAGATTTGCAAAGACCAGTGTTATAACCAATGATAGAATTAGACCATAACAGGTGGGGTGTGTCAAAGAAAAGCAAGATGCTATTAATATCAAACAACTCTATAAAAGCCTTTGATGCCTTTGACAAAAACCCCTCCCAAATCACAGAAAAAGCCCAACATTTCTAGAGAAAGTAACATCACAGACAAGACTGCCTCTTTTTGGATTCCTGTTATACAAAGAGGGCACGAAGCTAGTCTGATAGTCCTTAAAAACTGTACTGTAAAAGACTGTAAAATTTGAATTCTCAGTTATGACAGAAGGGTTCTGTCAACATGAACTTAGAAGTATTAAAAAAAACAATGAATCCTCTCTCTTGAGAATGGTATTAAAGCATTAGAATAAAAAATGAAGCCCCCAACCTTGATTCAATTGCATTACAAGACAAACATTACTCCAATTTTAAGCAATTAGGTCACTTTTTGGTTGCACAGAGTACTTTAAAATTATGTGGTTCACCACAAGATGAATGCTCAGACACCTATGCACAGCAATGCAGCACACCGGTAATAAGAAAACCCCACATTTTACCTATCCTACAGATAATGATTCTGCCCAAAGCTAACCACTGTGTTCCAATGCAAGCATCAAATGGAAAAGATGTGGTATGGTGGAAAAAAAAGTACAGTTTTACACTTTGCTTCCATTGGTGTGCTGTCATTAACAGTTCACTAACTCAGCTACCATAATTTATATGATATTGGTACACCAATATAAAATAAGCTAACCAATTGAAACAAGGAATTTCTGACTTTTATGTATAAAAGTTTAACCCAGCCAAATCACTGAGTTGATTTCCCAACATGAAAGCAGTCAGACCCATAACAGCTGTGGTAAATACTAAGAGAAGGTAATTCAGTATTGCCAGGAAAAGCTAATGTCATTTGGTCTGCCAACAACTTTATGATGAAACTATTTCTAATACATCCACGAGGGTGGAAAAGAAAATATAAAATGTGTTAAGCATGTGAGAACCCAACTTGCGTGGCATCATATGCTTCTTGTCAAACTGTTCCAGGAAGAAAAACATAAGGAATTTTTCTCCCATCCACTGATCAAAAATATTTGTCTCCTATCCTTTTTTTTTTTTTTTTTGTGAAATTACACTCATTTCAATAATCTGGTTGCTACTTCTGTGCAGAAATACAATAAAAACAAATAATGTATACACATAAAAAGAAAGATAATATACTTTAAAACACAAAATAATGGATCCAATAGCTCAGCAATGTCAGTAACTAGCCGTCACTGAGGTAGCGTTTAGCTGCTTGAAATTTTAACTAAAGACTTCAGGTGTATCTTTTGCTCAGCAGAATAACCCAAATATATAGCATGTTCTGCAATTCTCTACTACCCACTTCAGTTCTCTGAGCTGCAGACAAGAGAGAAAGGGAACAGACATCACCTTCAGTTACAGCATCCAACCCAGTTATACAACTGCAGAATACATACTGAAACAAGGGGAAAAAGCTTCAAGAGGGAGGGAAAAAATAACCACCACAAACAAAAACCCAGAACTGCATCAAAAATAGCAAGAAAACTCTTCTGCAGCACAACACAAAATAGACAAATATCTCCTGAATTTCTGCTGACAAGAACCAAACATATTCTTGATGCCACAGCTTGGAATAAAACAAGTCTGCATATCACAGAAAGCATTATATCCTCAACTGAAAATTTTAAGTGCTATTTGAAATAATCTGAATGTTATTTCCCCATTTTCTTTCAGCTGATCAGTGAAGTTTTGTCTGTCTGCCATCTCTCGGTCTTCACTGATTTGGTAGGAACCTGAGATATGTTTCCACTTTCTACATGACCTTGACCACAGTTTCTACAAACTTACAGATAAAAGCATGTTTCAAGACTGTGCAAGAGATGCAGGAATGTAAGAAAACATCAGAAACAGCTTTGCAGTTGAACGGAAGGGTTTGTATTCAGCACGACAGGATTACCCTCTTTGGCATGCAAGGACGCACTCTGGTGACCAGAGAGTAAGAACTGATTCAGCAGTTCCATGTTCAGCACATTCATTTAAAATTGCTTTCATTGGCACTTTGTCACCTCCCTGTACTGTCATGAACAGAATACATATGGAACATCAGGACTTTCCCAGTGGCCTGGATTTAATAGCCTCTTTTATCCTGCAGGCCACAAAGCACACAGATGCTACCCATCTCCATCCCAACTCCTCCAACACCTCTACAATAACATGTAAATTGGTCTAAGGAGAACCAATTGAATATAATTATTGGTATGGAAAAAGAAAATAAGCCCTAATTTGTAGCAATCCATCTCATTTTTCACCACTACCTACACAAAGGCGGACTTACACCTCTGTAAGTGTACCAGTCTTGGAATGTTACAAATGGAACTGTGCTTACAAAACAATTATTTTTACTGAAAGTCATATGGTGATTTTATGATCAAGTTTTATAAAAAAGACATGGTAAAATATATGTAATCATGAAAGCCACAGCACACCTGATAACTCTTGTTTTACAAACGAGAGCACAGCCAAGTAGACTTGACAGTCTGCTACAATTATTTGTCTTTGTAGACGATCTATCATGGATAGAGTAGATTTTCGACCATCAACCTGTTTGAAATATACAAACACAGAGCACAGTAAAATATTAATGAAGATAGTACACAATAATTGTCTAAATCTGAGAAATTAAAAAATCCAAAATTAACTGCAAGTGGTAGTATTGCTACTAAAATAGCTCAGCTTTTTGAAGTTCAAAACTACACTAAAATTTCTCAGACAGATTATCAAGCAAAATCCTACTTAACAGAGGAATTTTACACGTACACTATCAGTTATTTTCCCCAAGGTTCTAGAAATTGTCAGAACAGATTTAAATTTTATTTAATTATTACTAAATGCAAAAGACATGCAATTAACAGATATTAGACAGGAAGAGCACAGAAAAGGGTGTATGACAAGTGGCAGGGTAAATACAGTGCCTCTTAAGAACAGAGTTAAGTACAACAGGTTCAACATTTTTTACCTAACAAACTAAACACTGAAGAAAAATGGCTTCTTCTTCTGCTGTGTCACACTTGGCAGGCTGCTCACTGAATGCTTCCATACAACTACTTTAACTTGTTCTGAATCTCCATGCTTTATTCTTCCTTTATTATTTAGAATGAAAAATCTAAAAAAGCAAGGAAAATTCCCTAGGAATATGCCTGGCTCACAGCAATCTGCAGCCTCAATGTCACAACTTTTGAACATTACTAGAGCATGGATGAATTAAAGTTAGCCCGAATTAGACAGGCTACAAACTTCCTGAAATAATTTTAGTAGGTCACAAATTTTGCATGTTCAGGAAACAATTACTAACACCAAAAAAACTGACACATTGGAAGACATTTTACTCACTTGAAACTAAGTATTTTAGAACAATTAGGAAATAAAAATAAAATATTTGACTGAATTTCCAAATTTGTTCTTAATCTCAATGGCTCTTCCAAAAATCATACCAAAAATCATCTTTTCAAGATACAAAGAGGACATAAAGGAAGTTTCCAGAAAAAATTATTCAATACAGAAATTATGTTCTTACATTCTTTTTAATTTTATTCTTGATTGTTTCTATAACTCCAGCTTCTTCACTTTCACAAAGTTTCTCCGTAGCTTTTAAGTCATCACATGCCAGTTGCATTTTCTCCTCTTCAAATGTCATCATAGCATTCTAAAAACCAAGCACATTTGAATGATAAAAAACACAAATACTTAGGTTTCTACAAAAGCTGTGGGATGGTAAAAAATTTCATAAAAACCAGACAATAAAACTTTTTAAACTGAAGTATTAATACACATACATCAGTGCAAATACTTCTAACACAGAAACACTGAACTAGAAAATTGAGATCTTTACCAAAATTTCAAGACAATCAACTCAGAATACATTAAGTGCTAACCTCCATCTTAGACCTTCATATACAGTTGAACTGAATGCACTGTCAAATTACTTAAGCAGAAGAAAAATTCCTATACATTCATTTTTATTTTTTGTTATGCAAGGCATGATTTGCATCTGCGCAGGTATCTGGTTTTATTCATTCATAGATGTAACAGGCCTTCTAAGTCAGTAACAACAAGCAGCTATTAAATTCTTCAAAATAATAGCCACAGACCTCCATAGGCAAGAAGAAAAAGAAATTACATCTGACTCCAACTACTGCTGAACCAACTGAAAATAAAATTTCAGGACAAGTAACTTCTTTTCTTGGAGCTTATTAAACAAAAGCTCTGAATGACACAGGCACACCAAGTGCTGCTGCTATATTTAGAACAGCAGCTAAGCAAGATACTTTCAAGATCCTCTGATGCTGCACTGGTTCAGCGCATCAATTCAGATAAGCAAGCCTGAGAGATTCTCTTTTTCCTTTCTCCTCCACACTGACTTAAAAGGAAGCATATGCCCCAGGAGTTTTCCTAACCAGTGTATTTTTCCATATTGCATACTAGAGAGAATTCATATTTATTTCATTCACAAATCATGTCTTTTTTGGCATATTATAGTAAATTCTGTCTTTCAAAAGAGTACTACCATAGATAATTTCTGGTGAGATCTAAGATGAAGCAGCAAAGTAAGAATAAAGACAGTCTAAAAAACAAGATCCAAACACTTTTTAATGTACCTGCTCAGTTTTTATACATGGCATTATAATTCCTAGTATGTTATAGAAAAAAAGCATTTAACAAACATAACTTGTTCATTATGGACTTTTAGTAAATCAATATTCTCAGTTCTCATCTATCCAAAATGGAAGCAATGTGAATGTAATGAATTAACAACTTTCACCCAGAAGTACAAATGGAGAAATCTTCAATAGCAAAAGTTACCAGAAAAACAGGCATTCATGAGTTTTATTTAATCAAATAAATAAACAAATAAATAACTCCACTGCTCACTTAAGAGAACTTTTTATTATGGCTCTTTTAATGGAACACATAAATATTTAATACATTTAAGAAGCTGAATTGCAGAACCTTTACATTCTATTTAAACCACATGAGTAAACAAACTTTACAAAGCATTATGTCTTGTTCTCTAGCTATGTTTAATCTATAAATTTGGGAAAAATAGTCTCAGAAAAAGAAAAAAAATTAAGAGTATTACGAACACATGCATGCACATACAGCCATGAACCCCAAGAGATGTATACTCTGTGCTCTCATCTACTCACCAAAAAACTGACAAAACTGGCTCCAAAACTCATTAATGGGCTATGGTTTCTGTAAAGAAAACAGAAAATAGTTACTATATTGGTACGTATTTCCTGTAATAAAGATCCATACTGAATTCCTAAGGTTTAGCTTGTATGTTTGTAAATAAGTCTTGGTGGGTGTTTTGTATCAAGTTACAAAGATAGCTGCCAAATATAATGGAAACAGAAAACCAAAAGCTTCATATGTTTTACTACACTGAATATATCTTACAAAAATAATTTTTTGGTATTATGATACAGCTATTTTAAGAGAAACCACGGCCATCAAAATACATTCAGTTCAGGTCAAAAGAAAAAGCTATGAAAAATTAAAAATCTGCCAATTCTACTCCTCTTGTGATCCACCACTATGATTTTGTCCTAGAAGACAAATGTTAACTGGTTCTATTAAGAGAGTCCCATTTCCAACTGTTTCTATGAATTTAAGTTAACCTACCCTTTGAAAAAATGCATCTACTACATAATGAAGTTGTTGTAATACAAGGTTCTTACAAGGCTTATAGTTTTGTAGTTGTTTTGTTTCAAGCTCAGAATCCATATCTTTCTACCCTGTGTGGATCAGCTTTAAGATGCTTCAATCTATTCTGTTCACACAGCTATTCCCAAAGGGTGAAATCATAGCTAGATCAAAAAATTCAAGCAATCAAAACCATGGTAATGCATCACACAGGTTTCATGAGGCTACAGCAATGCCACACAGAAGGCACCTAAAAAAAAATTAAAATGTCAGGACCTCAGTGGTACCACTGATTCACATTGCTCAGTGGTGGGCTGCCAGATTATATAAAAACACAGATTCCCAGGATTTAAGAAGTATAATCTGGGCTACAGAAACATATATTGCTACAGAAAAGCACCCAATCTGTTTTCAACTTTATTCTACAAGCATTATACTACAGCAGAGTTTTAAAATAGCAAACATACTTTTTTTTATGTTTCTATATGACAAAGAAGTATATTGCTAAAATATAAATTTCCAGTAGTGAACCCGTATTATACAACAGAAGAGTAGTTTGGCTGTTTGGTGTTTTGTTTTTTTCAAAGAAGCAGTCAGCAATGTTTCCCCCACACAGACCTTTTCTCACTTTTGATTTAGCATAAATATCTAAAAGCAAGACCATGAACAAGAATAATGAGAAAGAAAAACGGGGAAGACAAAGCATGTTGTAACAAGAAAAATCTTCCCTTTTTATACATACTGCTCAATTCTGTATATACACCTAAATGTAAGACCAATACAACTTGTCATATTTTTTCCATTATTTTTTTCCAAAGGAAAAATAGGTTGAGTACTTCCCCCTTTGTTAGCAGGCAACAAAGAACAGCTGCCAGTAAATGTCTCTGCTTCTCAGTACCTGCCAGCAGCTGTTACACAGGGCAGCAGCAAGCAGCCACACAAACTGCACTTGCTGTTTGTTCATGCTGCAGCATGAACTCCTGCTCCAGAGGGCACATGGCTCCCTCATAATCCCTTTCTCAACTCATGAGGTATGTGGGACCATTCAGCAGCCAGTCTTACACCATACTCCCAGCACAACCTTCACCACACATTTCAAGGTCACACCTGCATTGTCAACACTCAACTGATCTAAAACTGCAGAACAGATCAGCACAACATCACACAGATCGTCTTTATGTCTGTGAGTACGAAGCTGCATTTACATCACATTTCAAAGAGGCTCAGAAATAAAGCAAATGTTTCATTTTTGTGTTTCCTCAGACCTATGTACATAGAACATAACCAGTTCTGGGGGGTTAAAAAACATTAAAGTAATGTTAAAAATTGAGACAGCTAACTACAGCTGAGAGCCAACTGGTCTTTAAAGACTACAAAATATACTGAAGCTATGAAAATTTGCCCAAAGTATTCCAATGTGTATTTGTCTGAGTACAGCTGAGTTTCTTCCCCAAAACCTATCTTTTTCAACTGACCTTTCAAAACTGCTTCCACACTTGCACTCTTGACACTCACTGCTACTTTTGTTCCCAATTCATCCCCCATGATCAAAGATGAAACAACAACAAAAAAATCAAGAGCCACTTCATTATTCCATTCTGAAATTATCAGCAGCTATAATACATGAGGTAAATGTCACAGATCAGTTCTTTTTAACTTTCACTCACTCAATCTATAAAAAGCATTGCTATTACAGCACATATGGGCTGCAGCACAAAAGGACCCTGAAGCAAGGAAACACGATGCATAATATTATCCTGAGTCTGGGAGATGGTTCTGTTGAGACCATGGAGTTTGGTGATCAAAACCTCAAAACTTCACTGTAGGAGTCCCCCACACAGAGTTTGTGTCATCACTTAAGAAAATAAGAACACTTCTAGCACATTCCTACACAGTCACTGGGCAGAAACTATAATTGCAGCTTTATGGAAGATCATTTACTAAGGTAATTTCAGTGTTTAAAATACAATTTTAAACAACAACCATGTTCTGTGCTCAGTCTTTGTGAGATTATGTTGACTGATAAATTCTTCAACAGTTTAAGGTCATCTTTTCCTTGAGAGCTAGGAAAAGTTTGAAATGGCACAGTACTGTCCCCAGTAAAAACTGAGGTGTGACTAATGATGACAGTAGGTTTTTGGGAAAAACAATCCCACAAAAAGCTCAAGCTCCTTGTAAGTGACCTTCAGCTTCAGACATGAAGTTTCATCCTTTTTGACAGACAACTCTAAAGTTGTTAAGAAACAAAAAAATGAGGCAGCACTTGAGAAAATACTAACAGCAAATCAAGGGCTACATCAATGCTGACAGGAGCTATGGAACCGAATACAAATAACACTGGGACACTGCACTGCCCCAGTTGGCCTCAAGACTTTGAAAGCAATAACCTCCATTAAGTAAAGAAAAATCTCAAGACTTTTAATTAGCTCAAAGATGAAAGAAAAAAAAAAAAACAGTCTCCAGACATATATTGTAAAACACAGTTTGTACTTCACCTGGGAAACTAGGACGCTGAAGGTATCTTTTTTATAAGAAATTATGTTACTAACACCATTACTGCAAGATATCACAGTAAAAGGTCCTACATATCAATAAAGTTGGCATGTGTAACTAAACTTAAGTCAAAAACTTAAGAGCAGTGAAGTGGAACTTTCTTTCAGACATATAAACCAGCATTACACAAGACATTGCTTTTCCCAAAAAATCCTGACTGATTTGCCTCATTTCATAGCATATATTTAAGGCATTAACTCACTTTCAGAAGAAAGGTGCTCACTATACCCTATTTTCACGCATGATGATAACATTCAGGGGTTTTAAGCTTTGGCTTAATAATGCTGAGATAACACAGCCCAGTTTCACAATAAAAATACATCAGAACTGAAGCACATAAAAACAAACAAACAAAATCAATTACTTCTCAGTATTTTCTTTTTTTGACTACAGCTATTTCCAAGACAGTATTTCACTTCACATCAGCTTCTAAAGCTACTACAGCCTAGCTCAGGTTTAAATTTAGAGTAATGTAATTAACTTGCCAACACTTCCTCACTGTTTTTCTAGTCATTGCTACTTTAATCACAGTCCATCAAGAATTCCAGTCATCATGCTGAGAGTGATACTCAGGTTGAAACAAAATAAATTAATTCTGTCCACAAAGTGGACAAAATAAAACAAAATGGCATTCATCTAAGTTCACAGATAAATATAGAAGCAAGAACTGAATATTTTAAAACAAGGCATAAAATATGTAAATAGAAAGGTAAGGAATTTACTGCAACAACATACAAATCCTTTGGTCATTATTCCATTGCGGATTCTTTTAAAATGTGTTCTAGAAATTGTTTGTGAGACTACAAACATGAAAGAGCCACATATGTACACCTCTCATCCAATACTGGTAAAATGAAATACCCATGGTAATAAAAGTGTCATGGAAGCATTACAGTACTAAATCACATCAAGAACTGCAAATATCAGGTCTAGGCTTAGTTTACATTTCATAATCAGCCCAAATTTGCTTTGTTAAATGAATCCTTAGCATACGTTTCTATTTTTACTATAAATACACAACCAAAAGAGAAATTCAGGAATATAAAAGTAATTCTGTGGCCCTGCTCTATCCAGTTTTTATCCGATTTGTTTTGTCCTCCTGCAAATTAACAGGAGACTGTTTTGCTCTAACTTCAGGCTGTGAACTTTAGACACACAACATCAAAACAGTGGAGATTAGGGGAAGAATTTTCAATCGCATCTTTAATTTGAAAACTAGTTACAAAGGTGAGAGACAAGCTAGTTATAGCATATCAGCAGATTTGTACTAACTCTTCACTTGCACTCTCTAAATCTGTAAGAATTGGGGACTTAATCAAAACCTTTTTTTCCCAACCTGACCAAAATCACTTTCCTCAACCAACTTAATAGCAGCTTAACTGACATCATGTAACTTCTTTAACATCTCAGAAATCCTGAAGTAGATTAAAACAAAAACATATCTATCCTATCACAACAGCCTGAAATATTTTACCAGAAGCAGTAGATCAATGAGTGGGTGCACTAACAAGAGTAAAAGGTCTTTAACGCATTTGCATCTTTCACAGAATTAATTTAAAATTATCTGCTTACTATCACACCTCTTCTGCCCCCTCCACCAAAACTGACTTCTAGCCTCTGAGTTACAAACCCACATTTTAGTTTAGCTTTCTGTCATCTTCCCTTGGACTTCTAGCCACCAGATACTGTTCCATATGACAAATAGATCTCCCAACCTGCCTCTACCCTTTCCACCACTTCCTCTGGCAACACTACCTGTCTCTGCCAAGAAGTCCACAAAAGTGATCATCGCTGCATACCCAGCTCTTGGAAGATTTAAACTGCAGAATACTTAAAATATATCTAATCTATCCAAATAGCCAGAAAACTGATGCTAGTTTTATGTGCATCATTATTACTATTATTCTGCCTAGCACTGGGCAATGAAATCTCATCTCGCTGGGTACACATTTAGAATATTGCTACTAAAAATCACTCCCCTTACAAAAAACTCCCTTTTCTATACATCCATCTACCAGCTGCTCCTCTGCCTATGGCTGCAACAAACAAAAGCACACAGGGCTGCTAGCAGGGCACTCACGATTTATTCTCACGCTGCCAATCCAGATGCTATCATCCTTTGCCCAACCAAGTGACGTCAGCTCCTGCTCTGCTGGCCTTATCTTTAGAGAAGCTACTGCAGCATCTGCTAAATCACTTCATTTTTTGCTCTTAAGGTTCCTTTGCTGAATTATATAAGCAAGAATTTCAACAGTGATTAGACAGCCCATACAAGGATCCATACAAGGATCATAATCTACCTACTGATCAATGCTGGCTTAATGTCACCTCGCCTCAACTTGCATTTGGGTCAGAAGTATTTTGGGCCACAGACAGCATTTTAAGTTGGTAATATGAGGTTCAAATGCCATTCATAATGGACTTCTGGTCCATTACTAAGTTCGTGTGTCTGTTAATACACATGATGTAGCACGTTATCTTTAAATTAATTTCAGGTTTTTTAAGCAACTATAGTAAGCTTTTTCCCATTGGCACCAGCTTCCAGTTCTCCATGTTCTGCTTTACCCCAGCAGGCGGAACGTCATGTTTTTCTACACTAGCCCCATTCTTTATATCTTTACACATTTTGTCTTATAATCACATTTCTCTATATAATCTTCAATTTCTTCTGTGGATATGACCCTACTATATACATTTTACTTGTCATTTTGTACCATTCCTCTTTCCATTAAATAGAAACTGGAAACTTTACCAAGCCTTCTCAGGCGTTAGAATCATTAATGCAGAGTCAAATGTTTCTTTGGTAGGAGACAGAAGGTTGTTGGATTTCTTGTGAGATAGTAGCCCTGATCTTATGATTTATGCCCTGGCAGCCAGGAGGGCCAACTATGTGTCCTGGGGGGCATCAGGCACAGAGCTGTCATCCAGTCAAAGGATGCAATTGTCTGCTTTGCACTGGGGCAGCCTTGGCTCGTGTTCTGTGCAGTTTTAGGCACCACAATACAAGAAAGACACAAGGCCATCAGAGAGCGTCCAAAGGAGGGCCACACAGGTGGTGGTGAAGGGCGTTGAGGGGAAGTCATATGAAGAATGGCTGAGTTCACTTGGCTTCTCCAGACTGAAGGAGACAGAGAGGAGACCTCACTGCAGCCTACAACTTGAGGGGAAGAGGAGGGGCCGACACTGATCTCTTCTTGCCCAAGACCAGCAACAGGACTCAAGGGAATGGCACGAAGCTGTGTCAGGGGAGGTTTAGGTTAGATATAGGAAAAGGTTTTTCACCCAGAGGGTGCTTGAGCTTCGAACAGGCTCCTCAGGGAATTGATCATAGCACCAAAGCCTGACAAAGTCCAAAAAGTATTCCAGACAGTGACCACAGGCACATAGGGTGATTGTTGTTCTGTGAAGGGCCAGGAGTTCAACTCATTGATCCTGATGAGTCCCTTCTAACTCAGGATACTCTATGATTTGACAATTTACATCGTGAGTCAACATTCAGCGAAAAACTCCTGGCTTTATTTAACACAGTCTTCTCTTAGCTGGAGGAAGTTTTTAAATAATTTCTGAATTGCAAATGCTCTTAAGAAGTGAAGAATCAGCAAAAAACCAAGTTATTTTGACAGTTTCTTTCCTTCTTATATGGCTAGAAATCCACAAAGCTACAAGGGGAAAACGAATATTCCAGTTCAGCTTTCCTGCTAGTGTCAGGGTGGTTCACCAAACCAGTACCATCCTGATGCCTAAGGGCTCCATCTTCACTCTCTATGTCCTTGATTAACCTCCATACCTCTTGCAGCTTCCATAGATACTCAAAAGTTTAAACTGATGAGAACTAGGACAGAGTCAGCACTTTTCAAGCTGAATACAAAGATTGATATCTGACAGTTTCAAATATGAGTTAGCACTGAGGGAACCTAGTATGGCTACAAGCACTTAGGACAGTGGTGCTGCCTAGTAAAGATCTACAAAAATACCACATGCACCGGTATTTGGTTTGTGATTAGAACGTCATCACCACCAGCAGGCAGAGGATCTGGACTTCCTATAAAGTGTGGCTATGCATATGAAACACAGCTGCAATTCCAAGCCTGGTTTCCTCAAGGACTATGTTATGACCAGCTTTTAAATATAACTGATTTTAGGCTCAGCAGTCAGCTGTCTTTTGACAATTTCTTTCTTATATGCTTAGAAATCCTCAAAGCTACAAGAGGAAAAAGAATACTCCAGTTCAATACTCAATACTTTCTGGAAGATATAAAAATGCAGAACAGCAAAGAAAAACACATACTGCCTGTTTTAGAGACAAGGCTTCCAATGAAGACAGAAGCATTAATTTGAATTCTTCACAAGATCTTTCAGGTGGCAAATTAATTTAAAATTGAAGTAACAAAAAGCAGAATCAAAACCAGCAGTTTCTAAGAAATGGTTTTAGGTAGTTTAAGTGATGTGGCTACTGAAACGGAAGTTTTGCCGAGTATCTCCATTCTTCACTTCTACAATTCATTAGTAACTGTTAAGCTTCTGAAACAGAGCCAAACTACCTGCATAGGCAGTAGTATAGAATTAACTCTTTCTACAAGGAAGGTCACTTGAAATACAGACAAAACACACTCATATCAAGTCAAAAAAGCTGCATGCCATCAGACATCTTTGACCTCTAGTACCATGAATTACAAACATGGATATTACATTATGGAGAGCTTCTAAACCCTCCTCGTTTGGCTTACCAGCCCCATTTAGGATGGCTTCTATGGCATAATTCCAAGCACACACCTACAAAAACACACTCATTAAGACTGCATGCAAACAAACTTATAATAGCACTGCTTAAGTCCTTGCAAAAAGAACGCATTCAAAACAAGCACAGAACCAAAAACTCTTGGGAAAAACAAGTGGCCCTCACTGCAAATGTCTCCAGAATTCAGGTTTATAGGAAGTTGAGCTTAATTTGCTGCATCTTCTCTCCTATATGAAATTCAAATTTTCAACATACAGATAATCTGCAATTCAATACAATAAGGGTTTATTAGCTCACAGCAAGAGGAAACCTGATACAAATTCTGGGATGAAGGACAAAGTTTTTAAATTACTCTGAAAATCTCCAGCCTAAGAGAGCAATTATCAATTTATGAACCATGAACTATTAATTTTATGAAGGGATTCGTATCTACTCCTTGCAGGGGGTGTTTAAAAGCCACAATCAAAAAGTACACTGAATTCAAAAGGCATTTCTTGATAAAATCAAAGAAAAGCTTGCACCTGGCAAAAAAGATTGGCAAGTTTCTGCATTTAAGATATCTTTAGCAATAAAACCTTCTAGATAACCAAGAGAAGTTTGCAGAAGAAATCATTATGCACCCTTTCAAGGGAGGATTAAACTGCATTTTGAGAACAGGAATCTTAACAATTTTACTCCCTAGTACTACTTTAAAATGTAAGAAGCATCACATATTTAGAACTCCTAGACTACTTCCAGATTCACACTACTGAGAGAAAGCAATGGCACAGCACAAGCGAAAGTGGAGGAGAGGAAACAACAGTGAGTGTTCCTTAACTGGCACTTAAAAAAAATTACACAACACAAAAGCATGCAACCAAAACCAACAGGTTCCTTAGATACACAGAACAACTGAGGGCTTCAAAAGAAATACTCAAGAAGTAACTCATAGGGTGCAACTTCACATGACATAGACATGGCAATTACAGACAGAGTTTAGTGGTGGTCTTGGCAGTGCTGGGTTAAGAGGTGGACTTCATGCTTATGCATGTGAGAAATGCAGAATTGGACCTTGCTTGTCACCTGCAATATTCCAGTTAGTTCTATGCAACAGTATTTTGTGTAACATAGCAGTATATACTGGAGACAAAATGACATGTTTAGTGTTAACCTGTTGCAGGTACATAATAAAGTGTTACTGTTATTATTAAGAGGAATGTTCTTAATGTGTGTTAACCCCAGCACTCCACTTCCAACCATCCTTTCTGTAAACAAGATTTAAATACTTAAGTACACCATCACTATGAAGTTCTATTTTTAGCCAACCAAAGTCTTTTTTAATCATACAGACAACAGCATTATAGTGCATATTAATTATTTAGAACGTATGCGCAATTACAGGAGCTCAA
The DNA here is from genome assembly GCA_013397555.1 of Urocynchramus pylzowi. Lineage (NCBI taxonomy): Eukaryota > Metazoa > Chordata > Aves > Passeriformes > Fringillidae > Urocynchramus > Urocynchramus pylzowi. The sequence continues at coordinate 580,809 of VZRH01003847.1, forward strand.
GCTCGAGTGGAAGACATTAGTCCTAAGAAAAGAAGCAAGGACAGGTAGGGGCAACCTTTTCTTTAAGCCTGACTTACACAGCTGCTCTAATGCTGCTCCTACCAGATGCCTACTTAACGCAGAAACCTAGACATGATGTATGTGGGGATTATGAACATAATCTTACAGCCCGAAGATAATCACAGCAGCACTGACAGACCTTTTGTTGCTACCCATTTTGCACGCTGAAGACCGCATCAGCCCACACACGAGCACCAGAGCGAAAACCCCCCAGGACCTATCTCCAGCCACACGTGTGTGTTCACACATACACGACAGCCAAATGCAGACAGTGCTACCGAGGGACCCCTGCTCAGCCCTTCTCCACCCCCCCAACAAGGCGCCAGACGCCCCCCACCACAGCACAGCACACATCACCCCCGAGCCTTTGTGGCCAAGAAGGCCAACAGAATCCTGGGATGCATTAGGGAGAGCACTGCCAGAGGGTGAGGGATGTGATCCTGCCCCTCTACTCAGCCCTGGTGAAGTCACATCTGAAGCGCCGTGGCCAGTCTTAGCTTCCTGAGTACAAAGGAACTATGGAGCTCCTAAAGTGGGTCCAGCAGAGGGGAACGAGGATGACTGGGAGACTGGAACACCTCCCTTATGAGGAAAGGCTGAGGGAGTTGGGCCTGTTCAGCCTCGAGAAGAGATGACTGAGAGAGGACCTCGTCAGTGTGCATAAATATCCAAAAGGAGGGTGTCAAGAGGATGGAGCCAGGCTCTCCTCGGTGGTTCTAAGCAGTAGGACAAGAGGCAATGGGCAGAAACTGATGCACAGGAAGCTCCACGTGAACATGAAAAGGAGCTTCTTTACTGTGGGGGTGACCCTGCATGGGAACAGATTGCCTAGAGAGCTGGTGGAGTCTCCCTCACTGGGGATATCCAAGAACGGTCTGGGGACAATCTTGTGCCACGTCCTCTAGGAGCACCCCCTGCTTGAGCTGGGTGGTTGGACCAGACGACCCACCGCAGCCCGTTCCAACCTGACCCATTCTGTGACTCTGTGAAACACGCGTGTCCCTTCCCCATGAGAGCGATGACCGAGTCAGCGGCAGGCAGCACCGACCCTTCCCGCTCTGAGGGGCCGGGCAGGGCGAGGCGGCCCGCTCCCGCTCACCTGCCGCCCGCGGGGGCGGAGGGAGCCGCGCCGCGGGAAGGGGCCCGGCGAG
>VZRH01003847.1:587527-707695 GCA_013397555.1 Urocynchramus pylzowi
AAGCCTTTTGTGTATGGTGAGCTATCTGATAGAAGGTGACTGATCTTTCAGTCCTGGTCTCTTGAGCACTGAGTTGTGACTGCTCTCATTTAGTCTGTAACACAGACTGTGCTGTGTCACTTCTGCACAGAGCAATGACAGAGATGCCTGGGTCAGAGCAGGTAAAGTTCTTGGAAATTCAAAAAGGAGAATGAAAGATGAGACAGAGCAAGTAAGGGCAATTTTTTTTTTTTTTCCATATTTGCTTGTATTGGATAATGTTTATTTTTAGCCACACATTGTTGCTCTGGACCCAAAGTATAATCAGTCATATGTTGGGATAAACTGATGTTCAGTCACACAGAGTTATTTTTACTGAAGCATATAAAGGTGTATAATTTTTGCTATATAAAGAATGCTAAATAACAGAGCTTTTTAGTGTTGGGTTGTTTTTTTTTTTCCCCAGAATGTGCTAATGGCCAAACATATGCACACAGTTCCGGAGAAAACAAAGGAATACAGAAGTATTAAATACTAACAGCTGCTCTGTTCAGGCAGCAGCCACATGCTGTCCTGTTTTATAAAAATTAATTGGAAAGACTTCCACTCAAAATAATCATGCCACTTGAATTTTTAAGAGCCAATTCAAAATGTTTTACTTTCAGAGGAATGACTTCCTACAGAGTTCAGATCTACATTTGGTTATAAAAATACCTGCTCTGTATTGCCACACAGCAGGAAATTCAAAGCCCAAAGGAATCACCAGAAATCCACCAGTTCTAGCCTAGTCCTTTCTGGAGAGTCAGAACAAATTCATCTAAATGGTAAAAGAAAAATCTTTTTCTGAATGTCCTTGAAATACTTTGAGTATGGAGAGCCTGTAGATTATTTCCCTCATGTTCTTGCTCCAGTGTACAAGGAAAACAATTATATGCATCTTTCTTATAGAAGCAGAGGGTTAGTGGCAAATTAAAACAGGTGAGCTTAATGGTTTTATGTATGGAAGGGGATGTAAGATCTCTTGCCCAAACTGGAGCATATGAACATTATTTGTCCCTTGTTTCTACATTATGGGCTCTTGATTGTGGCCCTGTTAGTCTTTCAGTTTTTACAACAAATAGCAGCTTTGACCTTTCCCAAGCAGGTCACATATTTTAAACCTCTAATCATTTTTGCTGATCTACTTTGGAGGGGCCCTCCAGTTTTCCTGCGTTGTTTATTTGTGCATGAAGCCACTTCACAGACCAATTGCATTTGTGAAGGATTTTTTTTTTCTATGTTCTTCTATATACGTGCACATGTATCTAACTATATGTATAGCATTTGTCAACAAATCATTTACCCAGATAGTGAGGATGTGCCTTTGTACTTTCAAGCTTGTGATGAGGATTAAGTAATCAGCAAGGCCATAGATAACCTGTGGCAAACATATCAGCCTCAATAAACACCCTTTGTGTTAGTGCTCTCCCCAGTCCTTGTCACTTACAGTAATCAAAACCCCTTGTAAAACATATTTTGAATTGTTTGGAACATAATAAAGATAATATGTTGCCAAGGCTTAGTTTTCTTTCACTATTTTAGCAGTAAATATTTCCCCACAGGTGTCAAGCAGCTTGATGCATAATGTGATTTGAAGTGAGACTATTTAAAGAACACTTGTCAGCAACATTTTGTACTTTTCTATTTCCATTTGGGACTTTTGGCATTATATGTGTTCTATAGGTAGCATTTCAACAGTTTTCACTTTTTTCTTCTTCTAGTCCTTTGCTGCAGAAATTAAAAGGCCATTCAACAGAATTGAGCTACAGAGGCTTTATTTTGGCTGTTTGTTTTTCAGTTTTGAAATCTACATTTCTTGCCCCTCTTTTTGCTCCTAGACTTAGAGTGGGAGATCTTTTGTTAAAAATTCTAGTGACAAAAATGTCAGCAGATCCCACTGGTGACAGGTTTTTTTCCTGACGTGAAACACAAGTGTATGTAGCCAGATTGTCCAGGTAATCTTTTAGAGGAGACTAAGGCCTAGCTTTACACTCCTTGCTTTGAAAGATCATCACAACTGCAATGCCCAGTAGTTGAGGTAAACAGAAAGGAAGGCATGAGGAAAAAAAAGCCTGGTGGGCTGATGGTTGGGTACAACCCATGAAGGCAGATGAGAGCTCAGCAGGAGGTTATGAAGCAGCCACAGCAGAGTTGTGAATCTCCCACTCCTGGCATTAGTAAAAACTGCAAACAATGAATTCTTGTGCAGATGTCCCTTTTGGCCTGTTTTCACATTTTCTGTACAATTTTAGATGGGAGTACTACTTCATGGTCTAAGAAACCACTGTCCCCTGACAGTCATATGTCAGTCACATATGAAGGAACTTGCTCCACTAGTGCCTTTCAGCAAGCTGTTTAAATTGTCCATGCATTGGTTCTCATATCTGTTGATGGGATTGTAATACCCAATAATTTTGTGCATCAACATTGATGGCTATGCTACATCAAGATGTTTGGTGATCTACACCTGCCTCACACTAAAGCATTTTGACATTCTGTCACTGGAATAGACCAAGCAGGGCATGTTCATTGGAGCAGCTGTCAGCAGTGTACATATAAACCATGCCTACAAAGAGGATGAGCTCCTTCCCTTGCATTTACACCTACTTAGTTACTGATGCCTTTGTCCCAAATTATTTCACTTCCTTATGTTTTGGGAGTTTAATCATGTTTTCTGGAGCACAGTGCTCTGTTCTTTACAAAACTCTTCTCTGAGGCTTGCACACATAGAGGTGGCAACTGGCTTTTAAAAGAAACAGTATGATCTGCAGCATATATCATAAGTCGGAAAAAAACCTAGAAACCATATTGAGAGACAGATGCTACCTCAGATATCAAAGTTTTTATTTCTGGATACTAGCTTTTCATCTGTGAAATGTGTTTTTGTCTGACAACTTTTGCTGCTCACTCAAGAAAATAACTAGCTGTACTATTTAATTTAGAGAATTTAATTTGCAAGAAAAGCCATTGTGTCTATTTGTATAAACCTGAAGTGACGGGTTCATCTTTTAAGGGTGTACTCAGGCAGTATGTTTATTTACATACATTCAGGTTCCAGCATTACCTGGAGACAACAGCTAAATAAAGCCACATGCTTAAATAATCTTCATTCTAGTCTTTGCCATAATTTGTTGTTCTATAGTCATGGACATTAATTTAAGTGAATGGGATGCCAGTTGATATGAATGGAAGATTCTTCACATTTTGATGTGTAAAACGGTAAAGCAGACATAAAAAGTATACTCTTGTCATTTGGTGAGATTATTTTCTGTAGCCAACATTTAAAGAGAATTTAAGAGACTGGGAGCTGCTGCTTGACCAACTAGACTTTGAGCTGACAGTTCTGTAATCAAATTAGCAAACCCAGGAATGTATGTGTTACCTCCTGGTATTTAATGAAATAAGCAGCATGCAAACGAGTTCCTGTTCGCTACAATAAGAAGTGGTTTCTCTTTTTGCTTAACATTAGGTTTTCCATTCTTCCACTTAGTTCTGGAAACTCAGGCCATATATTTGTATACATATTCTTTACAAATTAATTTATAATATGTTCCTGTTTGGCAATTGTTAATAAAGGCATGTGAGTTGGAAAACACTCTTGACAATTATAGATTCCTTGAAGTAGTGACTACCAGAATCAGTTCCCACTACAGGAAGTGGCAGCTCTGCAAGCAAAACACTGCATTGCAGATAAAGGGAGACATCAAAGTCAAGATTCTGAGTGTGTGTAATGGTAACCACAGGAGTAACTTACAAATCTTAACTTGCAACAAGATTTTTATTAAAGTAACAGCTTAATATCAAAATTAATAACCCTCCTCTTTTTAAAAGAGTATTTGGATTCTGAAAGCACTCCTGCCTTTCTGAAAGCACAGTGCCTTTTAAAACCATACATTGGGTGACTTATCCTGTACTGACTCACAATTAATTGTTCTACAAACACATTTTGAGAGGCTGAGAGCTACGCAAGTGCCTTAAACTGAGTTGCATAATTTTAGCCATTATGAGTTGTGCATGGCAATAACCAGGATAATACAGTGTGAAAAGCTGTGCTTTTACTGCAGGCCATTTCTTCAGAGCTCATCTACCAGGCACAGCAGAAGGAGAAACAATCTTCTATTTTTTCAGTACACTTCCCCATTTTTCAGTTCATTAGCATTTTTCTCAAATGCTATTTTCTACTGCAATTCATCCAGCAAGCATTCCTCTGTTTTCCTTTCCATTCCTTTCATTTTGATAGCTCTTGCACTTACCTATTTTTAGAGGGATTGTACATATACAAGCACACATAAATACGCCTTCTATCTCACATCTCTTTATGTGCCTTTCATTTGGGTTCAACCTACGTTTTCTTCTTAGATTCTCAAGCTTCAAATCATACAAAGCACAGAAAAAAAGTAGTTCATCATATGGAGATGCCAGAAGCTAACCATGCTATGTCTGGGTGACTCAGTATTGAAAAGAATGAGTGACAAAAGCATTTATAATGTCAAATTTTCCCTGTAATTGGAAGGAGGAGATAATTTCCTATGGTTTGTTCTTTTCTTCTTTGTGGCCTGCTGACAATACCACACAATGATATTTTTATAGTTGGGTCATAAGGTGGGCTGAGTATTCCTGGGGACTAAAGTATAATCAAGTGCTGCATCCATCTTCAGGGAGTAAGTCCAGTGGGTTTCTTGCTTGGAGCCCAGAGCTAGGTTGGCTGCTGCCATGTGTCCTTACAGAATATGTTTGAGATGGTGTCTGGGTGTTTTTTTGTTTGGGGATAACTAACCCTCCTCCACTGAATATACAAAGATAGCCTAGAGTAGACAACCAGTTTTTGTCCACCTGAAGTTGTGAGATGAGTAACCACACTGCTCCACAAATGCTATGGGTCTTACTCAAGGCAAGTGGACGCTACCAGTGGCTGATTTCATATGCACCCAAATCTGTCTAGCCATTCCATTTGCTTAAAATCAAATAGGTCAACGTATTTTGTAACTTTCTGTGGGTTCCCAAATGAAAAATAATGAGGTCACCTATCCTAATAGTAAAAGCATTAACATTTTTGTCTGGATCTGGTGGTGGAATGTGCTCCTGTAAGCACAGTTATGCATGAAATGCAGATTCATGTGACAGTATTACAGTGCTTTATGGTGCCAACCAGGGTTGTTTTGTTCATTGCTGTTACAGGGCATTCACAAAAAACTTCATTGGTCTTGTCCACTGAAACACAGGAGATTCATGTTATCTATATAGACAACAAACTTTTGTTTTCCAACAGATCTCTAGGCCTTAATAAGTTTCTGAAATGGTAGTTTTGTTTCCAAATTACTACTTGATGCAAACACTTTCTGCAATTTGTGTGAATTATAGCTAGGAATGCCTACGTTTTATTTACACAGAAGTAAATCCAATGGAAACATCGCACATTATACCCAAGAATGTTATTACAAACATGCACAGGAATTCCCCAGCAGAGAGCATTACGTAGACTCTTACCTCAACAAAAGGCTTGATCAGGCAGCTGGGTCATACAAAGAACAAATGCAAAGAGCCACATGGACTAATCACTGTTGTCCAGATTGTGAAGCCATCCCATTGAATCTAATCCCTGCTTGAGGCACAGGGGTCTCTTTGATCAGACTCCAGCCCTTTCTTCTCCAACTTGAGCCAGCCCCAGCTGAAGCCCACTCTATTACTACACTCCATTTTAGCATACAGATAAATTAAAAGATATGATGCCAGAGCCTGAAATTTAGGAATTTGCAATGCATTCTTTGGTTTTCAAAAAACTAGAAAATTGCTCTGCTTTGTAAATTACTCTAAACTGCATCTCTTAGTTGCAGTGCTGAGCAGCTTCTATTTTACCTGTCTAGAAAATTTGACTCTATCACAGGAGAAATGAGGACAACTGTTCTAGGCAACAAAATGCTATCTATGGTTTCAGTGCCAGGGGACTCAGGACTGAAAAGACACGCATAGGATACAAGTATTTACTTGGTAGGACAAGATGTTATAAAAGGCCCTTCATGGCCCTGGGGTGGAGGCTATAGGGCAAATGTAAACTTCTTCCTAGCTGCAGGAAGCAGGGAAGGCAGTATTTGCTGTGGGCAATTGCAGAGAAGCAAGAGTCAGCCACACAAAACATCAGCAGTCAGAAGTGACTCTCTAGAGCTCAGTTTCCTCAGATCTAAGAGGAGGAACTAGGAATGAAATCTGCTTATAGTCTCAGCAATGCTGGGATGTAAGCACGGATGTTTTGATTTGGGTCACCGCATCATGTCTTATGCAGAAAGCCGTTTCTACTGGAAATTGATAGATCAGAGGAAGTTCATCCTATTCAAAGTTATATTGAAGGGTTTAAGCTCAGCTGTCTTCACAAATAAAAAGGAGGCCAGCACTCAGTGCCTCTCAGAGATGTGCACGTGAGAGGGCCCTCTGAGGGAACAGAAGAATAGGCAGGAAGGGGTGTGCAAAGCTATCTTAAGACTAATTGCTGTTTGCAGCTGCAGATAGACACGTGCTTAATTATCTGCTATATGCATGCAAATTTGGTTGCTGTCACTAGAGTCCAGATGTTCCCTTCCATTATACTGAGTACAACAAACAAAAGAAAAAGGGTCAGAGAGCAAAATAAAAAGGGCCAGGAGTGGCAGCTTCGTGATATTTTCCTTCCTGTCATGTACTCGGCCTGGCTGACCATTTTTCTGAACTCCCCATGCAGACAGAGATGTGTAAGCTCACAGACTGAGCATCTGGTCAGAAAAGAGGGGAAGCCTGAGAAAAGCCTTTCCCCTCATCACTGGAGAGGAGGTGCAGGCAGCCACTCGGCCCCACAGCCCTCCCCTGGGCTGAGAAGAGGTTAGGACACCTGGATGCTACACAGGAGCAGTCCAGGAGGATGGGACTGAGTCTGGGGTTCAAGGGGTCAGGGCCTGTGTTCCTTGTTGTAACCACATAAATTGTCCACACTAAACCACAATAAAATTGTCTAGTCAAATTAACAACAGTTTCTAACAGTTCTCTGCTGTAGACACTTCCCTTGGCAGGGGTAAGTACTCTCTGAGCAGTACCAAGGCTTGCTTTTTCCTGCATTACTTTTCTTCTTCAACTAGAAGATCTTTCTATCCGTCCTCTAGGCTTGTATCTGGCCTTAAAGCATTTTATGTATATTTTATACACCGCTTAAAAAAAACTTGTGTTTTTTCATAGAAAGCGAACTGTAACATTCCTAGTTGCAACTCTTTGCAGCAAAGTCCTTTTTATAAGGTCTATTGTGTCCCTAACATTTAAAACACACAAAGCTACACAAACACAACTAGACCCTCTTCTCCTATCTGCCCAAATCCAGGAACAACAGAGTAATGTTGATTTATCCTGATCAGGCACCTGGCCTTTGTTCTGTTTGATGGTATGCAGTGTCTCTTTGAAAGATTCAACCTTTTCATTCCATTTTAATTAAATAACAGTAATGACCAGTAGTGGTTTTGTGGTGTCTGTTTTGAATTAAATTTGTGCTGAGCATATATGCCATGTTGATTCGTTTCATCTTTTATGATAAATGCAATATACATAGATTCAGGGATCAAATGTCCTCTTAAGTGGCTCTGCTTTGGGAACATTACCTTCCTTTAACATGCCAATATCAAGTTACGAGAATCTGACTAAATACAATGATCAGTCCAAAATTTGGTACTACTCTTCTGCATGCAGGAATAATGAAATTGCCAGAGGAGTTTTCTTTCCTTTCGGCCTGGTAAAGGCATAGTGGGATGACTGCAGTTACTTTTGATTTTGAGCAGCATAGGAAACAGCTGAGCCTCAGTGGGGTCTTTGGCATCCAGGTTGAATGGCTCACAGCAGGCGTTCTGAGACCTCCTCCCAGCACTGCCTTCACCACTGACACTCCTCAGGGAGCATGGTTTATCTGCCTGGTGTCCTTGCTTCCACTCTTCTTGCTGATGCAAATACCCTTTGTGTTTGTGTAAAGTTTCCATTTATGTATATTTGCATTAGATGGATTATCTTGGGTTTTATGGAGAGTGTGTCCTGCCCTTTATTACATAACAAACAGATTTAATCTGCAGTAACAATTCTCTATAAACCTTGGCAATATTTTAGAATACATTTTTTTATAAGCAGTAGGTAAGATTTACTGCATGTTTTAATAAGGTGTATGAACCAAAGTCCTGTGAACTGGTTCAATCTTTCCACTAAGCCACTGAACTTTGGATTATGCCTGTGTGTTTCCCTGGAGAATTGCCCAGAATGTTTTTAGCTTCTTTACTGCTTAGGTTAATGGCCCTGGGGACATGTCATTACCTTTGATTTAAATGGGTGCAGAAAAGGGAAAGTTAGAACTTTATTACTGATCTGACACCTTGCTCTCAGGTAAATTTTATTAGCTGAAGCCCTTGACCTCACTACAGGAGTCAGTGCCTGGGCATATTACTAGTTCTCTAGGTTTGTAGTATCAGGACAGTAATTCTGATCAGAAAGTAATCAGGATCTAGAATTAAGATTTATGATAGGTGCTGTTACCCGACTATACAACTCCTCTATTAAGTAATATCTCATGCTGATAGATTTTGGCTTACTATACTAATAATTAACCTTGTTAATTAAAACTGTGTCAGCAAGAGCTGGCTGGACACAAAATAATTTATTTCTCTATCCTTTAAAATGTTTTTATTGTTATGTTTTCAGGCATCAAAAAACGATCTGAATAATTTTTCTGGATGGAAATTCTAACAGTTCCTTTCCATATTGCCTTAGTTTTGGCCAGGACAGAATTAATTTTTTGAAGTAGCTGAGGGAGCAGGCTGAAGGGGCAGGAGGGTATTCCATACCACCTCCTGTCATTGCCAGGAGCAGGGGTAAGGGACTCTAGCTTCTGTGGGAGAGGACAGGGCTTCTGGTTAAAAAAACCTTGCCAGCATTGTCTGCCATGGTTCATTCTCTTGGGGGTCCCTGGTGAGCATCTTTGTACGTGAATCACCCTCTCTTTGTATTATTTGAATAATACTGTCATTATTCATACTGTTGCTATTACTATTCATTTTCTTATCTCATTGCTGTTTCCAGGTACTTTTCTCAACCTGTGATCTTCATCTTTTGTGCCCTAATTCTCAATTTCCTCTTCTGGACCAAGAAGGGGCAGGGGAAAGGAGGAGTGGGCAAGTGTCAGTGGGGTTTGGAAGAGTCTCAGTGGGTGCAGTGAACTGCAAAGCACTATTCCTAAACCATGATACATATTATTTTATAAATTACTGACACAACTATGAATGTAATTATTCTTCTTACCAGTGCATAGACCTCCTCTGACAGAAATCTTAGGCATAGGCTCCCACACAATGGAGAAATCTGTTGTTGCTCCCAATTTAAATATAACTGAACAGAGACAAAAGGCCATGATGCCAACTATCTTTTTATTCTGTGTGACAATGCAGCAGTGTTCCATCTTTCTCAACGAGTGAGTGATGCCTTAACAAAAAAACTGTTTCTCATGGAACATTTCACATGTTCATTGGAACATGCTTCACATTTGTTCCTTCCAATAGGAAACATAGTAACTGGCTGAGGTGTAAAGTAATGACAGGAGTGTGTTTAAAAAAGATTTTATGCTATCAGCCACAAAGCAGGATATGCAGTACAATATGACCAACAGGTCACAGTTTGGTTTTATTGCTACAGAGGATCCCCTAAACTGACAGAGCACAAAAACTCATTGGTTATTTTGCTTGTAATTCTTCATACTCAGAGGGTGCTTCATTGCAGCTCAGGCAAAGACCAGCCTCTTGCAATTTTAAGATGTCTGGGCCAGCTGCACAAAGGATGTTTATGTTTCTGCCTTGCAGCCTTAATGTCTCCAGTGAAGCTATAATATTGTATTATAGCACCATCCCCTTTAACATCCCTTTTGCCAGGGATGTCCATTTAATATATTTTTAGAAAATGCAGACAGATTTACAGAAGGTTGTGTCCTAAATTTCCTTACATCATTAGAGAAAGATGAAGGAGGTTTTTTGGTTTTTTTAAATGAGGAAACCACAAAGAGAATGGTAATAGGCAAAAAGCATGGGAAAAGTCCATTACAAAACCATAACACATTTATAGTATTTTCACTGTGACTGCATTTTCAAGGCTATTCTATGAAGGGCAGAAAGGAAGGAGAAGGTAGAAAATATCCCAAATAATAATAAACACACCCCCCCCCCAACAATATGTGAAAAATACCCATGGAGGAATTTATGAAGAGGCAAAGAGGATGGAAAGCTAAAATGAATTGGCTAACAGGTAACTCAAAGAAGTGGTTGCAAAACCACAGAAAGTTAGCTTGCCCAATTCATGTTGCTGGTGACAGTGTAAAAGGTCAATGGCTCTGTTTTTTAAATTAAAGCTCCACAGAAACAAAAGCACAGACCCTTAGCTCAGGTACAGAAAGACTGTTAAAAGTTTTAACTGGAAGCTTTTGTTATTAGAAACTTAAGTTACAGTCATTTATAAGCAGTGAAAAGGCAGTATGTTTTCCTTTTTTATATATTAGTGTATATATATGCTTTTTTTTTCTACAATGTATGTGTATTTCCTTCTACAGTGCCCTGTGATCTATTTCATTTTATTTGCTCTCAGTTCTCAGTGTTAGGCTTTCTGTCTTTCAGCTACCAATAATCTGGCAGTGGTTTGTGTTATAATAAATGGAAACTCACAGACCTTGGTGTCATCCACCTCAGATAACATGATCCTATTAAATCTAATCCAAATTAACTGGATGAGAACCCTTTGCCCTTGATACTTATATGGACAAGAGAGAGATTTGATGCTAACAATACCAAAGTGGTTTAGTGTAGAGTGGAAATCTGCTCTCCTTCTGTAATTGATTTGGGATTCAGAAGAACTCTAACATGCTGTTAAAGAGTGTGCATTTTTTAGCCATGTGCTCTCAGAACGTGGTATTTGATTAGTAAAATTACTATAGAATGAAATGTTACAGGAAAAGCCTCTCCTGTGTGAGTATTTTATTCTAACATGGCAATTGCTAGTTTTGGGGGCACACCTGAAATGCTACAACCAAAAGAGGCAAATAATTTGTGCAAGTTATTGTCAAATGGCAACACTGATTATGAAATTCTTGGAACTACTACTTCTAACAATTAAAAAACAGTGTCCATGTGGATTTCTTCAATAATAACAATTCTTCATCGATTGAAACAGGACAACTTCTTTCCTCATGCAAAGATCATCAACCGGACTTGATGATCCTTGAGGGTTCCTTCCAACTCAAAATATTCTGTGAAAAAGATTTTTACTAAGTGTTCCTTAGCCTGATATAGATTTACCTATGTGAAAGTACAGAACCTGAAAGTCTAGTTGGCTTTTATTCATTGTCCCAACAATGTATGACTGTCTGACTCTGTGGAAGCAATACAACTGAAAAAAATTGTGGGCAAAAAAACCCCAAACAACCACAAAGAACCTTAAAACCAAAGAGACTTTTCCATTTTTTTTTGTTGTGCAAAAGCAGTATTGTATTGGAATTAATACTTACTGATCGATATATCTTACATTTACTCAAGTCTTTATACATTTTTCATTTCTTTTTGTCAGCATTAAAACTACTTCTGATAAAATCAAATCAAATGGAGAGGAATTGAAATCCAGGACTGGCTCCAGGTTGTGATGCAAAAATATTTGCCATGGTTTTTGTCTTTGTTTTACTGTGGGTGGTACGAGAAGAATGAAAAGGCTTTTTTTTTGTGGTTTGGGAAAATCTGCCTCACAGAGCCGTCTGATGAGCATGAGATAGGGAATGTTGCTAGAGAATTGCATGGTAAAATTTAATTGTTCTTCCTTTCTCCTTCTGGAAACTTTTAGTGTCAATTAAGCCAGTAAATGAATTGAGTATTTTCACAGTTTTGGTCAACTGAGTATTTGAGCAGTATTTGAGCTTTTCTATTTAGAAAGGATTCAGTTGTTGCTATCACATGAGATTATTTCTGAACCCATCACCTCCAGCCTGATGGGTGTTGCTGTCCCATGTGGCAGGTTGCTGTACAGAAGAATATGTGCAGTATAAGGAGAATGCTCTGCAATTGCATTTCAATCCTTCTCACTCCGAGCCCTGGCATGCATCCCTATCCCACCAAAACTGGCTTTACACTTCAGAAACCTCAGCATGGACACAGATTTGCCAGTGAAAGAGTTGCCATAAAAGAGAAAGCAACACAAAATTTGGTGTGTACAGCTTTCTGACACTTTTGCTACCCTGCAAAGCTGCAAAGGGATTAATGACCAAAGCCTTAAGGGCTATTGATCTGGCATCTGCTTCTATTAGTCCAGCTTGCACCTCATTTCAAACACACCAAGGACACGCTGCTGTATGCTGAGAAGAAGGCAGTGGAAAGTAGGAGCATTAGGAGTGAAGGAGAATTTGTGTGCATGCTTCTCTACATCGAGGACCAGCCTCAGAAATGTTTTTCTTTTTTTTTATGTTTTCATTTTGCAAAAGAGGGTTGGCATCAGGGATTGGGGATAAAAAAAACCAAAAAAACCCAATACATTATCAAAATGCTGATTCTGAATGACAGTGGAAAAGAAGCCATGTCAAGTCTATACAATCCAGCCCTCTTCTCAGAAGAATAAAGCAAAGTGTGTTCCCTGCCCTCCACTGTCGGTAACAATCAGGTACAACACAAAAATTTGAATGTTGAAGAAAACAGTTTTGCTGGGTTAGTCCTGTAATTTGTGCTACATAATTGTAGCAGATGCAGCTGCTATTCTTGATAAAACTTTTCTTCATTTCATTAGGAAAAAAATTGCCTATGGAAGAGACTCTCTGTCTCTGAAGATTGCAAAAAAATGACCCTCTTTTTGAGATTTTTAGATAATCAAATTGTGATGAGCAGAGATGATGGATACCTGCTCATTCAGGCAAATCAGCATCTTAGACCTACAGAAATATTTGCACAAAGCAAGCATGATTTAGCAGCTTCTAAAAAGTACATTAAAAACCCACCAGGTTAAAACAACCAAACAAGAAAATGAAAGGTTTTAGGAACATACTGCATTTATTTGGTCCCACAATTCCTAACTTTGTAACAAACCCCCAGAGTTTCACTCCTTAAAGTGCTTCAAACTCCATTTATATTATTATTATTACTTTTAACATCAATGTACATTTCTGTATAAGCAACAATCCAAAGAAATTCATATTTTTATAAAATTCTTTATATTAATGGATCAAATTTGCTCTCAAGATGGCCAACAATAAGGAAAATGTCCAAGATTAAGACACTGGAGTTGCTCAAGTCTCTGCTGTTGTGGATGAGAGCAGAATTTGGCCCAGTAGGGTATATGCAATTACATTTTCTGCATATATCTCCAAAGGCACAACGGATTACCTCGGAAATCAATAACATTTAAAAGGGAGTTTGTCAAAGCAAATACATTTTGTTTGCTTTGGCACAGTCCACATCCAGAGGATGCATTTGCTCACCGGCTGTTCAGAAGAAGCAGCCTGATGCTGGTCAGCAACGGGGAATCCACGCAGCTCTTCAGCAGACACAGCCCCATGTGTGCACGCCGACTGAAACAGCAGAGTTACTTCTCTGGGCACCCGTGCAAATTCACTGCACCATGACCCTCTGAAATTCTCCTGGTGGAGACATGTTTGTCATTGATGGTAATATTCCGAAGACAGCCAAAAAATGGGTCTGAAACTGGAAGCCACGGGGTGTCCAAATTTGCTACAAAAACGAGGTAGAAAGACCAAGTTAATAAGAATTATTTTAAAGAACATTAATTATGGCAGGGCTTTCAAAAGAGGGGAAATTATATAGGAGAACATGAATGGATGGGACCTTTGTTTTGGGAAGGAATAAACATGAAAAAATAAGAAGCAATAATATTACCTGGAATTTTGCCGAAGTAGAGTGGCTGGTACACACGTCTAGGAGGAGAGGGTTGAAGTACAGTGGTATAGTTACTCTGTGTGCCCACCTCCAGCTGCACTGTGTTCTCCTTCCGAGAGACTGCAAAGAACCAGGTAAATGAGAACTCTTTCTCAACTCTATTAAAGAATCTAGATATGGCACTATTTTTAAATAGCATCTTTCTTGAAATTTAAGGCACAGAAAAAAACAAATTTTATTTTAATTCAGAGACAGACAGACAACCCAAGGTCATCTGGGGCTTAACAGAGCCTACCAAAAAAAACTTATATAAAGCCTTTAACTAACACAAGATACATGTTCTAAAGAGTATTTTCAGACTAAATAGAAGTGAAAAGATAAATAAAAATTTGGAACTGCAGTGCTCTGTGCTCAGCGTCCCTTCAAAGCTTCAGAAGAAATGGTATGTACAATGTACCTGCAATGGTATGCCACTGCCCATCAGACAGAGGTTTCTTAGGTGTGACTGATGCCTGGAATTCTCCAGCATCACTTTTTCCCACAGCAATCACCTGTAGAGAAGTTACCTGTTAAGTTACTGTGACAAAGAACAGGAGCAACAGGGGGAGGTCAGAATTTCCCCTGCTGAATGAGGGCAGTACAGCTGGAATGGACACAGTCTGTACCCACCTTCCCTCCCTTCATGTAAACAGTCAAGTAGTCATCTTGCTTGTTTCCAGCATGGAGGAGTACACCTGTTGAACTCCTCGGTCGAATGGTAAATACAATCCTGAAATCCAAACCCATCAGCAAAGTACCTGTGGAGAATTGAATAGTGGGGAGAGGGATGATCATAGGTGGAGATAATTGGAAAACCACGTAAAAACAAGTAACCCATACACCTACATGCTTCAGACAATTCCATATACCATAATCTCCACACAGCTTACCAATGGTGATATATCCTCCTTCATTAAAGAAGTAAATCCCTGTGTCCATGGGAACATCCAGACATGGAAGTACACCATTTTTTTGTTGAGGTGCATTCATGGCTTTTCCATTCACCTTAAAATTCCTCAGGCAACCCTTGAAACTCTTCATTGGCATATTCTGAAAGCATATTTCAAAACATGAATACTGAAGCATTATGGCTTTTTTTTTTAGCAATAATACTTAACATTGGTTCTTTTGGGCTGTTGGACTATCGAAAGCCAAATGGCACTAAAGGCACCTAACACCCATCTTTGATGCAGTGAAAAGGTATTCCAAAATTTTAAAAAAAGTTCTTGAAACCCAGTAAGAGTTGATTTTGAATTAATGTGACTGCTGCTTGTAAAACAGATACTTCCCAATGATGTATCAAAAAGACAATGCAAGAGGAATTGTGAAATCCCAAGCAGCCCTTCCCTTCCTAAGTCTGTTTATTTAAACCTGATTTTATGAAATACCCTGGATCATTAACTGTCCCCTTTTTAAAATAGAAACCACACATATTTCAGATTAAAATCCAGTTCTACATCCATAATTCCTTAATGAGAATGATTCTTTTGCTTTTCTACTGATTATTGCTTAGTCCACTGAGGTAAATGTTCTGCGGAAAGATGGCATTTCTGGAATTAAAAATGCAACTTTGGTCTTCTTTATTTTTAAGGAATAAAAATGAAAAGAGTACATGGTTGTCATCAGTGTCTCAGCAACATATTGAAAATACAGGTCCAGGTGAAGTCTGTGTGACCAGGTGAGGAAAAAGATCTGTAATGACCCACTGCAAACACCAGTCACAGATGGTGCTCAGGCGGCCCTTGGAAGTCCTCCCCAAAGCTTTTCAGCACGGAAATCCTGCGTATTAAAGACTTTCCCATATAATTACTGCAACATGGGGAGTGTGGGTGGGTGGATTTGTCAATTATTTACCTGTCTCTTCAGCGGTGGCAGCCCTCCCACGTAGACTGGTGGCTTAATGCTGATGGGAGAATTTGTTGCCAATTTTCTGTGCTGGGCCCTTAGACCATCAACAACAAGGCGGGCATTCTTCCCATCTGTGCTGAAGACCACCTTTCCAGGAGGCAAACATAACAGAATAAAAAACCCAAAAGCCAATGAAAGCCACTGCAGATTTTCTTTGCCATTAAATTAAACAGAATGTTGTTAAAATATTTAAACTGAAAATAACATCCTGGGACCATCACTCTCAGTAAGGACTCTCAGAGACCTGTCAACCACATGAACTTTCAGGCTTAGGAATTAATTTCCGATGACCAAAACTGAGTTTCTACTCTCTTAAAAATGCAATAGGCTGTGCCTACTGAATGCTGGTTATGCTATCACTGTGGTTCCATACTACTTACAGTGTGCCATTGCCCATCATTGTATTTAATACTGGTTTTGACTTTGATTTGTTTTTCTCCAGAGCCAAGTGAAAAGACAAAACGTCCTTTTGAAATGTGGAGAGCCATATAAGAGTCCTCAGAGCTTTCCTCCATGAAAACTATTAATCCTCTTGAAGATCGAGTCCGTACATCTACAGAGAAATGTAACCTGTAGTGGAAAGTAAGCATATTCCAGTATATTCCAGTCTATTTTGTTGGTTGTTGTATCTTTTCTGTTCTCCAGTGGAACTCTATTTGTGAAATGCAGAATAGCATTTGGGTGGAATCATGGCATTATACACTGCATTTCTGAATGTGAATGAAACTTGACACATTCAGGCTTAGTAACTGGCATTAACATGCACTGTAATTGTTCACCACATCCCATTCAATCTACTCAGTTTAGGTAAATGTTTGCACAGGAAAAAAAAAGCCTGAACTTTTACAAACACCTTTTGTTATGGCCCAAGATATAAACAAGAAGAAAATCCTTACAATCAGCACCCTAAGAGTCAAGCAGCTTTGACAATTTAAGTACTAGGAGGAGAACAGAGAACGTTTTTATTACCTGTCTGTAGATAACAATGGAGAAAACATGTAGGATATGAAACTGTTGGGGATGCTTCCAAGGAGATATGCTTCACTGCTGTCATGTAATGGAGCTGGTATAGTGTGGTTTTGCACGTTAGCAGCTTTCAAATAATCAAGGTATTTTTCATTCTGTGCACATAAGACAGAATTGAAACATTTATTAATGTGCACACAGAAGCATTTTAATCAACACATTTAAGAGCTCCCAACCAAGGCAGTCAACAGCCTCCCTAAAAGACAGAAAAGCTGTTGTCATTCTAGACAGTGGGTTTAGCATAAAACTCCAACGTGGTGAGAACTTGCTTCAGATGTGAGACAGAAGGAAAGAAAAGAACATCTGAATCTCAGTTCCAGAAATGATGGCTGTGCAGAAAAAGCCTGGGCATCAATGTGGAGCAAAGATGACAGTAATAATAAGCATACCTTGAGCATCTTAAGCCTGAGAGGATTTTTAAATTCCTTCAGTAGCATTGGTCCAAGGTTTTCGTATTCCTGGCAAGCTCCAAGGGATACACCAGTCTTGCCAGTATTAGAAACAAGATTTTGGACCTCGGGGAGCTGACCTGCCCTGTCATGATGAAAGCAGTAAGTTGCTGTGACTCAGCATTCTTTTTCTTTAGTGTAATCAACAACAAACATACTGTAAAAACGTGTTCTGCACAAAATATATTTCCCAGTGATATGATAATCAAGTACTAATTTTTATTTTTCAACAAAAAATGCACATTCATTGCTGTAAATTATATTTTCCCTGGTTCTGCTCATTTCTTTTTGGCAATAGAGAAACTCTGATTTTTGTTCTCATCTTTTCTAAACAAAGTAATTTTTGCTAAAAGCTATTTTAAAAACACAAACAGATATGGCCCTTGAAAAAAGAAAAAAATGACAGCAGCCTTGATTAAGATTTCAGAATCAGACTACAAAACTTTGATTGGTAATTATACATAACCAGTTTCAAATCAAGAAAATAAAACATCATCAGGTGCTGCTTCACCTTCTCATTAAATAAGATGTTCTAATGAGTTTTGTCAAGGGACAAAGCCTGTCACAACTTCACATGTTCCTCTACTACTATAACCAAATTATCAGGAAGACTGTCAAAGCCCATTTACCCTGTGTATAAAGAATAATATTAAGCAATAATATAATTTTCTAAGTTGAACAAAGCATCTCTAATCAGTAAATTACAAAAAACTTTTGTGACTACAAAAAAGCTACAAAGCTCCTTGCTTGTGGTTTTCTGTGAGAAGAGTGGTAGATTTCTGAGTAGAACCTGAACTTCTTTAATGTTGGTCATTGTCCATTCACTCTATCAGACCAGCTACAGTATTTATTCTTCTGTTTTGGCACAAAAACTTTCCAAATTCGTTTTCTGATGGGAAGTTTAATATATAGATTACTTCTGATGCCTTTTCCTGGTCTTAAAAAAATTAAGAGCCAAACAAGGTTAAGGGATAAGGGGTTTTTACCTCAGTATTTTGATAAGGTGCTTATGGTGCACCACTTGGCCAAGGTGGGACGCACCGCAATGCACAGACACGATAAAAATCACACATACAATTCATAGACCTTACAAACTGGGATATTTTACAAGGATGCCCCAGTTGGAGGCTTGGATAGTGTGATATTCCCCCATCCAAGGAATTCCCCCCTGGATGGGCAGAATCTCAGTTTAGAGGATATGTTCTAGAGGGGGCCTTGGTCTCTCAATACAGCGTAGGGCTTTCCAGCCTCCTACCACAAGGCCTTTAGGATGTTTGGTCTCCTGGCTTAACAGACTACTAGGGCTATGATGAGTTATCAGGCTTAAGGAATTACAAGGATGCATGCTAGGAGTACTGAGGATACATAAAAGGTATATAAAAGGGAAAAAAAATCATCTTGGCATCACTTGATTGCCTTGTAGTGCTTTAAATGAAGGCATAATTTGATCAGCCTGGTCTAGTGGAAGGTGTCCCTGCCAATTGGAGGGGGCTGAAACTAGAGGATCTTTAAATGTTCCTTACAGTCCATCCCATTCTGTGGTGGTATGCTAACCAAATCAAAATACACTATTCTTTGAAAACTCTACACATGTATAAATACTCATCAAAACTTAGCTAACACAAAGCCCCACTGGGACATGACTTATGACTCATGTAATGCCTGTCTTCTAGAAACATATTTATGCACATCTTTTCTCCTAAATTTTGCCTGTAAGGTGTCTCTATTAATCAGACAAATGTGAAAAAAAGAGACAGCCTAAATAAGGCAGATGATTTCCACACATATGGCCTCACTTGTTTGTGAGTTTTCTAACTGTTTTGCTCTTTTCACTACCTGGTTCCCTAGGGAGCTATAACAATACAATTCAGCAAATCTTTTTGGATGCCTTGTTGGGACATATCCAATTCACTCTGCAGAGTCTATTCTTTGGCTAACAGACTACTAAACAGGTATGACTGAGACTAAAATTCTTTTACATCTGAACAGTAGATTTAATTATAACTGGATCCCATGGATTATATACCTAAGTGAAAGAGTATTTGAGGGCAGCAATGTTATGCATTCATGAAGGCTTCACACACATAGAAGAAAAGCATTTTAGCAAAATGAAATTTTAATACGATTTAAGAAGAACAGGCCAAAATGCATGAAACATAATTCTTCCTAGGACAAATACCTTTCAATAAAGATGTTTGAGATGCAACCTTCAAAATTATCTCCACCAAGCTTTATAGGTCTGTTTGATTCCTGTGAGTTTGATGACCTGGGAGAGTCAACTGCTTTTGACTCATCATCAACCATCAGATGTACTCTGAAAAAAGTGAGTGAAAATAAGCATGATATATAAAGAAGCACTCAGGAAACTAAATGAAATATAAAAACAAAGTATAAAAAAGAACCATTTGACAAGATATGTTTCCTTGTTACATTGTGATTATGCCAGAGCTTCATTAGCTTAGATCTAGGACTTTTTTAGTATGTGCTTATTGACTGCTGTGAAATTGCTCTGCTTTTCTATATTAGATAATGAGCAAGAGTTGAATTTCATACTTCAGTCCTACAGTGAAATCCTGGTGCAATTGAAATTCATTAAAAAGCTCTCATTGTCAACTATGGGACAGGATTTAAGTCTTTGTGTCAAAATGAAACAGACAGTATTAAGTTATAATAACCCAAAGTTATAGCCAACCATTCAAAACTTTCCACTTCAACTAACACTTATGTAATTTCATGTATTACACAGCAATCAGTATGATTTAGGAGCTTTTCAGTAAATTTTCTCTTCTAATATCTAGTATCTCCATAAGAGATCATTATTGACAAAGCAATATTGAAAAATAATTTCAAAATTATTGAAAAGCAGACACAGCATTTGCTTCTTCCTTGGTCCTTTACAGGGGACACACATGAAGGTTATGGGAAGGGGAAGAGCTCCAAAGACTCCAAAGCTCCAGGTAGACAAGCAGTCAAAACTCACACATAAAACCTATAAACCTATAAAAGAAATGCATAGTAGGGTACAGCTGAAACATCACAAGTACCAGCATGCACATTCATAGAACAAAAATCTCCTTTCCTTTCATTATTTAGGTATCTTCTTCTAGAAGAGACCATTTTAAGCTGTTTATCAAAATAATTAGTCCCACAAAATTTGAATTTCCTTTCTCCAACCACAACATATAAGAACTAGATGAAGAACTGGACTCACCTGTTGCCTGTTTTTATTACTGTCACATAATGCATTGACCCATCTTCATATTTCTTTTCCAGTTTAATTTCCTTGTCTCGTATCTTTGCAGTTACAGAGCCAGGACTCAGAAAGATGGAAAGAACATCAGGCTACAAAAGAAACCCACAAAATGATCAGCTAAATAAATGAAAAAGACTTTAGTTCTTGCTACTGTCATTAATAGAACTCGAGTGGGTGCCAGTAGGCAACAAATTTTCTTACACTAGAACTGCATTTCTCAGTCATCTAGCACCAGATGTGTACCAAGTTCTGCATGATGAGCATAGCTTCCATTTCAAAATACCCCTGCACTCTGAATAGCAAACATTTAATTAAAATACTTGCTTATTTTTACAAAAAACAGAGGAGCCAGTTCTCCACTTCTCAAATACCTGGTGTACACCCACTTCTTAGCTCCTCCAGCCAGCCAGAATGGGGTTCTACTTAAACTTCCCTGCTTTCTGAGGGATCACAGCCAGAACCAATCCCTTTCCTCTGCCTATTTGGACATGGTAACATTTCTGTGTGGGCAGAGTGCCATTTTTCCTTGAGAAAATTTCCAGCCAATTAAGCAACAGTTTTCTTACTGGGATGGTTGTGTCAGGTGCATGAGCTACTCTGCAGAAGGCTCTAGTTCAAAGTTCAGTTACTCATCAAACTTGTTGGCCATGTGAAGAAATTGCCAGAGTGCATTTCTCTGGCCTATGACATGCAAGATGCCACACTTAAAAAAAGGCATTTCTTAACTTAAAATACAGGAATCTACATGAGATTTATGACACAAACTGAAATGACTGATTCAGAGATAAAACCCATCACATATGCTAAGCTGAATGTGTTTCATACCCGTAGGTTGTAATTTAAGAGTGTTCCAGTAGAAGCTGTTGTCTGAAAGCCAAAGCCAACTTGGAAATCCTTCGGAAAAGGGAAATCTGCTGCACTCAGGCTCAGTGTTCCATCCTTGGAGAAAGCTGCAGATCTGACAAGCTGAAAGAGAGAAAATAATGATTTCAGTGATTTTCCTTTTAATCAGAAGAAATGCCAATATGAGACAACAGCTGCCCCACTCAACATAATTGTGATCAGCTCCAGTCAAAACCAAGCACAAGGGAAACCTCAAAAACCATTATTTTAGTACAGAACAGACTGTTGGAAATGGCTTCACCAGCATTAACTATGGTCTGAGAAACTAAAAAGAGAGAGGAGGCTTGCTGAGAATAATGAGCTGTTCATCTCTAGCTATTGTGGCTTTGAAAGTTTTCACATTTGAGGACACAAAACTAAGTAGCTGGAGGAATAGTTCATAACTATGAAGCTGTGCAGATGAGCTACATAATTGAAACTGTGTGAGTCACGGGACACATTTTAATACATGACAAGTTTTACAGATACAGAGAATGAAGATTAGATCCTCTGCAAAGATAGTCTGTGAAGAAATCGCTCTGTGAAAGGTTTAGAGGCCACAAATAAAACAAAATAAGCACAAACTTTCAGTGCAGTACTGTAGTAAAAAGGGCAAATGAGATTATGCACCATGTAAGCAGCAGTAAGTAGAACCAGAAGGATAGTTTTCATCTCTCCATGCAGCACTCATTAAGCCAGGACTGAAATGTCATGTTGTCCCATTTTAAAAATAACATGGCAAAACTCAAGGATGCACAGAAAATAATTACAAAACAATCAGATGAGTGGAGCCTTAGAATGAGAGACTTTGATGGAAGCAGTCTGTTAAGATCTTTTAAGATAAAAGGCTGAGAGGTCATTTAATTAGGAAGCATGAACACCTTGGCAGTAGGAAAGATACAGAGCATTCCAGCCTAATCAATAACAGCAACTGGAAGCCAACAAGCTTACATGGTAAATATGAATACTTAAATAAGATTATTACATATTATTAAATTAGTATTAAATAAGTATTAAATAAGAGAGTGAACTATGTGCTGCAACAAGCTATCACAATAGGGGTGGTGTCTCTTATTTCTGCATCTTCACACCCAATCCAGGTTCTTTTATTGCCATCACATGTTAACCAAATATAATTTTTGACCTAAGCAAAACATAATGGTCCAGGATTTATAGACAAACCAGATTCTGTGAACTTCAGCAGAAGTTTTTGAGGAAATGTATTACTTACCTTCCAGTCATCTGAACATTTCTTGCTGACACCAAAAGTCTTATCAAAAACAACAGATGCAGTGCTTGGGTTTTTCACATTCTTCATGCAGCCCCGGAATGGAGGTGTGGATATATTAAAGCTGGTTTCAGGGAGGGGAAGGAAAAAGAGTTCAGTAGCCTGGCATTTCAAAGCACATACCACTATAGTAACCTATAAATGCTGACAATATAAGAAATAGAAAAAGAGAACAAGAGCAATCTTTCTTGTGTACACATACTCATGCTGATCAAACCTAATCTTTAGGATGAGCTACAACAAAGATCTCACCATTAGCCAAAAATCTCAGATTATGATCATGTATTATACACTTGTTTTTTTATGTCATATTAGATAGTCAATACAGAGCATGAAAGAAATTGTGTAAGGAAAGAGTTTAGATGGAGTTTCCCTACAAAGCCTGTACATTACAGTCTTTTTATAGCTACTCACTGTTCCCGTAGAAAAGATGGAACTCCACCTAGATAGTACTCAGTGAAATTGAAGACTTGTATGTTGGCTCTAATACCAGGACTGACATACACAACTTTGTTTTTTCGGTCAAGCACCAAATTAATCTGAAATACATGAATAATGAGAACCACTTCACTTAGCAGAGACAAAAGTCATTTATGTGATTAAAAGTACCCCCACAGAGCAGGACACAATGATGTTTTTTTTCCCCCTCCTCTTGTTTACTAGTGACTTAAATCAAGGACAACTGCAGTAGTTCAAAGGTTCTTTGCAAACTTTGGGCATTTAGTCAAAGCAAGGAAAATGTTCAACTCTCCAAATACAAGGTGAAGTTTTATTTTTGTCTGAAAGATTGCCCTAAAAACACACCTCACCTAAGATTCAGATATTGTCTTGTCTTTGGAGCTGAAGATTCAGAAGCTGCTGCCTGATACAAAAACTAAGTCAGTCAGCTGGCTGAAGGTAACTTAACCCAGTAGAGCATAAAGATTCCTTGCATCAGACCCTGCAGTTTACACTATTTAGTTCAAAATATATTAAGGGGAAAAGGGAGAACTAACCAACAAGGATTTCAAAGGTTTTTAACAAAGTCTTTACAATTTCACTCCAGCTACAAAAGAGCTGGACTGAAGCTAAGGAGACAAGCAACAACAAAGACTGCAAAAGAGTAATCTCTACAAAGATCAGCCCACCCTGAAGAAATAAACCCTTCAGTGGTGAAAACACTTATCTAAGTATGAAACTAATGCAAATAATTGCAATGTACACAGCTATCTTTATGTAAAGCATTGCTCTGACAAAATTTTTCCTTTGGTGATTTCAATGTTAAAACTTAACTATTCACATTAAACCAGGACAAGAGAAAGATTATTTTTCACATCTCCGAACTAGTCCCCAGTGTCTTGATTTCCTCATACAAAAGGAAAACTCCACAACTAAACTTAACAACAGGACACTTTCAGTTAATGTGTATTTTTACAAATAATGATCCCTTGATTCTTTAAAATTACATACTTGTTGATATGTTCCATCATTTACAGTTTTTTTGGCTTCTACTTCTTTTGGAGTTTCAGAGTCAAGTTTGTATCTGAAAACTGTATGACCATTTCTAATGAGCACACTGATGAACTGATCCTACAATAAAAAAAAAACCAAAACACCAACACAATTAAATTGCCACAATTTCAAATACATATTTCACTGTCATATGAATAATTTTAATGAAGCTAACTAGTTGCTTCTAGAAAGCTTTTCGGGAAAAGGATAACACAAGGCCTAAGACTTACACTAATCAATCACAATTACTTTAAACTCTTACAAACAGATCTGGTATCAGCTCCAAATCTCTAAAGGACTTTGTGTAATTTAAAATGTCTACTGACTTTTTACAGCATTGAAAAATTATCCAGAATATGTCCCAGTGATTGCAAATACACCTACAAGATTATTAGATGAGTAGCAACACTGTGGTTTTGAGCACCTTTACAGGTATAAGTCATCATGTCACTTCCTATATTCCTTCTTACTCTGTTTCAACACTTTTCTAGATTGGGAAGAGTGCACTTCCAATTTTGGAGTATTTCACTATTCCAACGTTGGTTTGATCCCAATTACATTCCTCCCTTCCTGCCCCCAGTTCTGAATTCTTTGCAAGGCCTAATGGAGGAGCTTCTTGGAATGATTTTTTACTCAGCCTTGACAAAGTGAGTGTTCGGCAACCATGGTAGAATCATTGAATATCTCAAGCTGGAAGGGACCCGTAAGTTCAAGTCCCTGTTTCTTGCACAGCTACCTAAGACTAAACCATATTACATTAAACATACAGTAATATCTACTAATTTTCCACACAGATGAAAATAACACTTTAAAGACATTTCCTTACAGTTTTTACTATACCTAACATGTTCTTTAATAAGCAACATTTTAAAGATGTTCTTCCACTACAGGACAGACAGAAGCATTCCACACATTACCCCATTTGCTGCAAAGAACACGATGCCTTCATCTGCAGTCGTCTCAATTGTCTGCTCGTACCGTACTCGTTCGGCACTTCTTTCTCCCGCTGTGACACTGGCATAACCAGTGCCCTCAAAATAGCTTTGGTCAGTCTCCTCTTTATACCTGTAATAATTCAATGCCACAGGTGTGAATATATGTCAGCAAAAACTTCTACCACGTGGACTTACTGCCATTATAATTTTAAAAAAGCATAAGTTAAAGCACTTGGTATAGGGCCAAATTCTGATCTAACCCAAGTAGAGAGAAAACCTTTCACTGGGTTCTATCAGATTCACAAATGATCTTTAGAGAGGAAATCATTAATGACTGTATTTTTTTAACTTAATGTAATATTTACTTTATAAAGTAGATGAACACATTAATCTACAAATTGCGTCTGGATTTTATAACACTTAAATTTAAACAGATTGAGATTGCCATAGACGTGAATCATGTCATTACTGAGGATTTTCTCTAAGAAATGTAATAATGACCAAGAGTTAGAAAAAATCACCAATTTAGCTACAGTGGTTATTCTGGATGGGAAAGACAAGAATTTGTAATGATAAAAATCACAGAACTGCGAAACACTTCTTTGTTCATAACATACCTTCTGCAGGGTTGCACTTCAGTGGTGTTGAGATTAAAAGTCCTCTTGAAGTTGTAAAGGCTGATAATACGCTCATTTAGGCTGTTTAATTCAATGCAGCCTTCATAACGAGGATAGTTGAGATTATCTGGAGGCTGCAAAACAGTGTCATTAAAACCATTTCATCAACATCAGCTAAGAAAATTTTACATTGCTATCTAACTGCTAAGACTTACTGCAACTGTGTCTCAATTGAGACACAGAATATGACATTCTAAAGATGTAAAAAAAGATACTACATGCTTGTATACAATATCCAAATTATCTGATACTACCCTAGGTGTAGTGCAGCACAAATTAAAGTAGAGTCACATGGATTGGGAACAGCATTAAACAGGGCTGGACAGGTTTCATGCTTTCCTTGGAAATGAAATATCATCATGCTCCCTTCTTTGAGCTCTAGCATGCTACAAGCCAGGCAGATTCTGTAGGAAGTAGCATCTCCTTGCATCTCATCTATTCCTACTGACATAGATAAACTTTTACACATGCTTTTGAAAGACTGCTCGGTCCAAACTTTACTTGTAAGAACAATGGGATGATTAACACAAAATCTCTTTAAAACACTAAGAAAATCTGTACCCTAAAATCTGGTGGGTATCCTCCAACATAAAAGACAACACTGCTGGGATCAAGATTGAGGAGCATGTCACTGTCTCCACTGCTTGCACTCCTAGGGCTTTCATAAGCTGGAGAAATTGATGTTGCTGCTTTGATGTACTTCAGCTTTGCATACTGGTAAATCCTAAAACCAAAACAGACAGGCAGAAAATCACATCACACTAATAAAAGATGTTGTTAGCAGGTTTTCAAGAAGATTGTTGTACACTGTGGATCTTATACCTTTCAAATGTAACTTGGTCCATAACAGCTTCCTCAGTGCTGCTTTGAGTCACCAATGACTGCACTCTCACTTCTCCATCACCACCTCCCAGATTATAGACACAAGTAAGGTAACCATTTTTCACAGCCATACCAATGTAGTCCTTGGAAGCCTAAAAATAGCAAGTAAATAATAATTAATAAATGATTAATTATAATTAAGATAAAATACAGCAGCCCTTCCTCAGAGACATCATCATGCTGTGCATGAGTCATAAGAAATCCACCCACCTAATGATGAGAATGAAGTTTATCAGTTCTGAAAAGAAAAAATTGTAATCCTATATGTTTCACTGGTTCAATGAATATAGTTATAAATTAACTGAAAAGTCATGTGTGACTTTTTATTTTTAAATTTATAAATTTAATTTTTTAATATCTTTTTATTTTTAAATAAAATAACAACAAAGTAACAACAGTTACAATAAAATAACAACAGTCTTTAAAATATTTTTATCACTTGTGAGAAAACTCCCAGCTAAAGCTATGAAAACACGACACCTTTACTAAGAATTAGACTCAACATCTGTGACATAAAAAAGATGTTCAGAACAATACTCAGTGAAGGACAATGATTCCTACTGAGGTGACTGGGGAGCAGTAATTTTCCCCAAAAAAATCACATTTTATTTGTTAAAGATACTGTTTTACAGAACCATTAAAATGCTTTCAATAGATGTTCTGGCTAGTTACTTAGAGGATAAAAAGATGAAATCCAGTGTAGAACAAATGCATCTAAACAGCTTTCTGTGTAAGCACAAGGCTCACTTGTATCTGTATACAGCTCCTGTCAAATAACAAGACTAGAAACTACATGCACGAATTTTTTTAAAATGTTTGATGGTGATTGAGCAAACCTGAATGCACAAGCAGGTCTGCATTATTCTGCATATTCAGAAGACAAAACAATTAAGAGCTGAGGGGCTGAATTTTTAAACTGGAATGATCACATTTTTTTTTAACCAACAGAGAAACTCAGAGTGACTTATATTGTGAAAAGAGTCAAAGCTCTGAGGCAGGAGTTGGGCTGAGTTTGTGCTGACTGCTGCAGAAACTGAGAGGTCTGATAAGAATGTGTGATGGTATTCATGATGGAGAAGTAACTTCCAAAGGAGCAAAAGAGCAAAGCATCAAAGGACAAGGCTCAGCCACTTGTTAGTAACTTTGTCAGGGAAGGAATGAACGTAACACTTCTACCATGACTTAAATGCAATTTTAAAGAAATAGGCCAACAGTAGCTACAAACTTCAGTCAGAACAGATCACTTCCCATCCTTTTCTCAAAACATCATGTCTGGTATTAAAATCAGATTAAATATCAAAATATACCTACATTTTTATTCCCCAGGTACAGGACAAACCTATTTGCCCTCTGCTGGGTGTCTGATCTTTGCTGAGGTCTTTGGATAAATAAGGAAAGTGAAGTATAGCCCTTGAGATCTTCAAGGTCGCTTGGAGGTCGAACCTCTACACCAGAGCTGCCATTGAACCTCATAGGAATAGCAACCTGTTAAGAAAACCAAAGTTGAGTATGTTACAATTAACTATTGCTACTACTCCTGTTTCACTGGGGTGTTAATTGCAAAGTAATCCATTACACATCCTAGTCATGTTTCAGGCATTAATTACCACAGATCTGGACTCTGATTCTACCAAACAAAATAATTAGGAAACAGACTGGATAATGCAGTAGTCTGTATTATCAATACTTAACACAGCACTTTTTTGTTCCAGACATCATATAATCAACCCTTACTGTGTCTCTGTCAAGTAACTGTTACCTTCAATACACGGACAGGGAAGGATGTGCCCTGCAGCTCTGAAGAGCAAGTCTATGAATTATTCAGATGTCTACAAACACATCCTGGTGCTTCACTTAGCTGGATTTCACTGTCTGTTGGGAATTACAATGCACCTCTGATATTATAAAGACACATCCTATTACAGCTAAATACACCATGATCACTGATTCCTCTTATTCACTGTAACTCTAGGCTATTTGTGATGATCTCAGGGACAGTTCTTAGTACCTGAGACCACACTATCAGTTCAGCAACTACAGCAGTTCCTTAAATGAGGAAGGGCATTACTGGCATCTAATAAGGTGTCAGTAGCCAATTTCTAACATTTTGGAGCAGCTGGAGTAACAGGGCTGCAAACTTCTTTGGCAGCATCAACTTTCAATTGACCACGCATGGGTGGAGAGCCCTGTCTCTAAGCAGCAGAGCCAACTCTGTCCCTGCTGCCAAAGGCACCACAATGTACCTTGGAAGGCAAGAGACTGCTGTACAAATAAGTATTATGGAGATGCCCTGGGGAAAAAAACTAATGGGAGAAATATATAGCAGGATGCTACTGCATCCTGTCATTTTAATGTATGAATTATTATGCTTCCTATCACCACAGTTACTTCAGTTGCTGGGTAGTGCTGTTGAATTAAACTTATGTCTGGTCTTTCACACACATTTAAATAAAATTATTTAGAAAGAGGAACGAAAGTACTGTTGTGTATCCAAACCACTGAGGTCAAGCATGATTGCAATGCTCAGGACAGACCTTATTTGCAGCATCTCTTGCCTGCTGAATCAGCTCTCTTATGCGATTTATGTTCTCAGAGATGTTGCTTATTGGCATCAGCTGTTGGTTGATACTCTTGATCTTGCTGAACAGATCTGGAAGTTGGTTTGTCAAATTTTTTACTGCAATGAAAGAGAGCAAATCACTGATATTAAAAAGGAGGAGGAAAACAAGATGCAAAAATTAATAACACTACACTCATATCAGAAAAGCAGTGGACAGGGTAATGACAGAACAGTTTTGACTGGTTCTACAATACTAGGAAGCTCTCATTAAAAGTAGCACTTTATACAGAGGTTATTATACTCCTGAAATTTGTGGCCAAAGGTACTTGCAGAAGCAGCCAGAATCAGCATTTCCAAAAATGTTTTAGATAAAGAAAAAAGTATTAAATAGAACAGTGATGTAGTCTCTGACATTGTTACCCAGTGACTGCAGATGCTAGGGGAGAATGAGGATAAAGGAGAGCAGATAGGACTCAGGCTTGTAGCATCTCTTACTGCCACTGTCAGAAAGTGAAAAATAGGGTAGGCAGACTGCTGGCCTGATTGACCAGGGCATGAATTATATTCTTGTGTCAAGGTTGCTAATCATCACAGTTTAGTAGTGAGTCTTACAGTATCTGGCCAGGTTAATTTCAGAGAAAAGAAAACATGATGAGAATTTCAACTTTCGTTATAATAGGAAACAATTTCTCATCTCCTGTGACTGCAAAAAGCCAAAACCAAAACAAAAAACCCACCCTGAAAGTATTTTCAGACTCCAACCCTATGATGCAGAAGGCAAATAAAATTAAACCCAGACCTTTTCTTTTTCCAAATATGACTTATAAACCAGTTTCGTAACTGCAGGGATGACTTACAACCCTGCAATACCATTCAGGACTAGCTCTTGTATTTATATTTAAAATGTTTTTCTCTTACTTGACTTTATCAGATAAAGCTGCTGAAAAGATGTAAAATGAAGTTGTTTGGGAATGTGATTGCCCCTTATTTTGTATTCAGCACAGGCTCTGTGCAATCCTTTTCACTTAATTTCAGCTAACAGACATGTAGCCTAAGGTAATTGTCTAGGGCCCTTCTCCAGCCAATGTAGTAGAAAATCACATAATCACAGAGCAGCTGAGGTTGGAAGGAACCTCTGTAGGTCACAATGTCCAACCTCTGTGTTCAAGCAGGGCCACCTAGGTCCAGTAGTCCAGAACTGCGTCTAGGCAGGCTTCTGAATTTTCCTGAGGATGAGACTACACAACCTCTCTGGACAACCTGAGCCAGTACTCAGTCACCCTCACAGTAAAAGAACTGTTTTGTCATGTTCAGACAGAATCTCCTGTGTTCCAGCCTTTTACCCCAGGGGCACATTGCAGGCTCATCTTCAACTTCGTGCCAACCAAGACCCCCAGGTCCTTTTCTACAGTTTTTTTCCAACTTGGCCACCTGCTCAGCCTATACTGGTACATGGGTTTATTTCTCCTCAGGTGCAGGGCTTCTCCTTGTTGGACTTCAAGATGTCCCTGGCAGTTTATTTCCATAGCCTGTTGAGGTTTGTCTGGATGGCAGCACAACCCTCTGGTGTATCAGCCACTGTTGCAGTTTAGTGTCAGGAGCAGATGTGCTGAGGCACACTCTGCCTCATCATCCAGATCAATTATTAAAGATGTTGAACTGGATCAGACCCAGTATTGACCCCTGAGGGCCCCATTAGTCACTGGCCTCCAAATCTTTAGAGACCAGCCATGGCACTAGCTTTTAACACATACCACAGAATGGCCTGAGTCACTTTCTGCTGTGCCTGTCCCTTTCTACTGGCCATAAAAGAAGTTCAGAATACTGGCTTAGGGTACATGCCTAACTCTTGAGTGATTGAAGCTTCTGCTGCAAAACTGGCCATGTTCACCCTTACAGTGATTTGGCAGGTCCCACACAGCACCTGCAATACCTGAATTGTTTGCCTCCATCAGTGCTTTATTGAAGCTGGCACTCTGTGTGCTTCCATAGTTACTCTTAATTCTTTCCACTTCTGCTTCAATTGGGACCAGTTCACCCAATACACTATTGGTGACAGAGTTGGCATTTTCTGCCATGTTCCTTGCACTGGTGATGATGCTGTCGATGTCACCTGAAACACACAGAAATGAACATGCAGATTCTTACAGTAACAGATGAAAGGGGCAGGCCAGAAGTGATCCCTAAGTAACAAACCTCTGTTTATCCCATTGAGATTGTTTTGAGCAGTGACAAGATCAATTTTCAGTGTATTCGTCTTTCCATCAGCGACATCAAGTCTTTGCTTTAGGTCTTCGAGGTTAGGACCAATAGCTGCAATACAGTGAAAGCCCCATGAGAATTTTAAAGAAAAATATTAATTTTCTGTTTGATAGTTGGTGTTGCAGGACTTGTCTACACTCTTACACAGCTCATGCTGCCACTGAGCATTGAGTCCACTGCAAAACAAGTACAAGGCAAAGGATTTGCTGGACAGGAGGACTGCAAAGGTGTATAGCATGGCAGAAGCCAGAAATCTACTTTCTTGCCTTTCTGCCATGGGAAAGAACCATGAAAAAAAGTCCTACTGTAATGGAACTTGCATTTTTTTCGTTGAACAACTGCTGAAGGGCTTTGATGAGATGTAAAAATTTATGGTTCAAGGAAAGTTTCTCATGTCAACTTTTCTAGTACCACGTTCTTTCTTAGTACCTTGCAATGTCCTTTTAGTTTCCTGTGCTTGATCCATGAGTGCACTGCTCTCAGTTTTTAACCTTGCAGCTTTTCCTGATAGGTCTTCTCTCTTCACAGTCTGACAACAGAAGCATGGTACTGTAAGATCACTTGATAATTTCATTGAAATTTGAAGAGTAAAAGAGAGAGCCCAATCCAATTTAACGAACCCACAACTCTACTGAGATCTTATCTGAAGAACATAACCTTTAGCAACAACTACCCAGGTTAATTCAAGCATACTATAACCTTGGTCTTTAGCAAACTTCAGATGGATTTTAGGGCATTAGGAGGAAATTACTAGCATACAGCTGTTGGATGTTATATCTCTGCTGAAAAGCTTGTGGGTATTAGTAGTGCAGAGTAAAACAGAATACCTGAAATCACCTGCAGTGATTACCAGGCTTGCCTTGTAAGAGCTCTTTATTTTGCACTGAAAGCAGCAGTCAGTACTCATATGGGCAGTCCCATCAGAAAGGCAGTAATTGGCCTGGTTAGTGCTGAGCCAAGGCTAATTAATCAACATGCAGAACAGCAACACATATAAAAGGTCACAAAAAAAATAAAGCATGCCAAAACACACAGGTGTTTGATTTTGGGGCTTCTTCGATAGTTAAAGAAAATAAAACTCCGGCTGTAACAAGTTTACTGTGATTTGGCCACTTACTGATACTTACTGATAAAGCTGAGTCAGCTGCTTTCCCAGCCTGGCTGGCTGCCTCCTCTGCTGCCTTGATGGCACCAATAATATTGTCATAGGCAGTGGAAGCCTCCACAGCACAGCCTACCAACTCGTCCTTCCTGGCACTGTTCTTGATTCTGTGGGAAACAGGGTGAAAAATGCAGCATTCTTCCAAGGCTGTGAGATGGATTCCAAACAGATCTGAACTCACGATTTTCTAAGTAGTGCCAATACAGAAAATGTTTTTCAATTAGATCTGTAACTTCATTCTACAAAAATATCAAATTTGGAGGTAGACCAACACGGAAAGACTCTTCAGAAGACAGGATAAGTTCAGGCATATGGAAAAGCACAGCTGTGAGGCTCCAAAGCGACCTTCAAATTATCAAGACAGAGAGAATTCACCAAAGCATATGGTCAATAAAAAGGCACCTCAATCACAGCCCTCCAAATACAATACAAGAGGAATTCAGAGAACTGTAGATGTCAGATCATCAAGCAACTACAAGACTTTTTGTGTTTTCCTCAAGAACCAGCACAGCAGCTCTGGAATCAGAAACAACAGACAAAATCTCTTCTGCCTGTTCCATGTGAACTATATAGCTGTCTAGTACTAGCTGCTTTGTATTTGTAGGAACAGTGCCTTCTTAATCGAAAAAAAATCACACTGAAAACAAACAAAAGAAGTAATGAAAATGTGTTTTTTACCCAAGAATTTTCTAGCCATGTTAAGTATTTTGGAATTTAACTTTCTGAGACTTTCTAGTTGGTGCAATGACAAAATTTGCACAGGGAAAAATAAATCAGGATTTCACTTTTTTTTTCGTTTTGTTCTGATCTATCACAGAAGGCCTCCACATCCCCTCTCATAATTCCAATGCACAGTACAAATAATGGAGAGAGAAGCACTTGATTCCTATCAAGTTTATCATATTTTTGCCTTTCTAGAAGATTCCTTGAAGGATGAGAAAACTAATGGAGGTCTTTTCCTCTGTAGTGCTGAGCAGGCATGTCTGAAGACTGCCAAGACATCAATTTATTCCAATTATTTGCCTCAATTCTTTTACACCAGATAAGCATCCCTGAGTATGAGTACCTGAAATAACTCTACAAAAAATATGCTAAACATCTTCCCATGCTGTATATGAGGATTTTCTCTTGCTTGTAAGATGTTAATGAAGTGTTAGTACAGTAGTATAAAACAGTATTATGTGAGTTCACACTTCTAAGGGGATAAAATCAGGAAAAATACAGGAAGATCTGGTTTTTGGTGAAAAAGAAAACTTCTGTAAATCATGAAGAAGCAGAAAGAGACAAACTTAATTTCTCTCTAGCTTTGCAAATGGTTATGAAAGCAAGGGAAATTACAGACCATTACAACCACTTTTTTTGTTCTGTACAAGAATTACTCATTTACAGGAATGGCAACATACTCTTCCAGTTGTTTTGCCAAATCTTGCAAAGATTTGGCATGTTCCTCGGCCCTCACCACCAGTGGTTCTTTGCTAGCTGATGAGAGATTTGCCACTTTTTCTTTCATGTCCTTCCTTGCTCCATCCAGCTGAGCAGCCAGGCTTTCATATTCCTATGGTTTTAAAAAGATATTATTTTATTTGTATTTGTACATGTTTCATTTTGCCCATATATACTTCAGTGTTACACATACCTTGTACCTGAGGAGACCTAAGAGAAAAACATTCCCTTCCAACTTACTCTGCAGGTTACTGGAAACAACTGGCAGTCATTTCATTATGCTTCCAGACCCATTACATAAAAGCTGAGTCAGAGGAAAGACCCTTCAAGCCTAGTGTCTTGCCCCTCTGACAGTGGCTAAAAGCAATTAACCAGAAAGAAACACAGGAATAACACAACTGCTTATGGCACTTCCCACAGATGTTCTCCCACACTCCGATACCTGCAGCCCAGTGTCTTCCTCAGAAACATCACAGCCCTCAACAAGCTTCTCTTACAGAAACCTGTGCAGGATCTTACAGATCCTTTTGCATCCAGGATGGGCTATGAGATTCTTTCTTTCTTGACTGGTTCAAATAAGCCTCATCTCCAGCCTTCTCTTAAGGTGGTAAACTTTACCTCTTTGCTCTCTTGCAATAATCCAAGTACACTCTTAGCTTGTGTCAGGGAAGACCGGGCTGAGCTCAGAATATTCAAGACACCATTCTGTTGCACATTGGTCTCCTCAATCCGTTTCTGGGGAAAAATGAGAAGTTGAACAACATGTGATTGAGTTAAGAAAAGGGGCAGGAAAAGCCGTATCTTGAAACCAAAATTTTAAAAAAACCAAAACAGAACAACAAACCCAAACCTAATGTAGCTGGCAGTAGGATTTACCAAGGGTACAGTCACTTTTTTTTCTTAAATGAGTATGCTAAGCCAGTGATACATTTCAACAAGACCACAATTAAGAGAATGTGTCCTGCAGCACACACTTATTCCTTGTACTATTTTACCAGCTGTAAAATTCAAATACTGCTCAGTAATAACAGCTGTTCCTTGTCCCAATGAGACCTCAGAAGCTGTTCTGTAGAACATTAATCCCAAATAATTTAATAGTATTACAACCATTTTTGCCCCCATGTTTCATGGCTGTTAAAGCTAAATGCTTTGAATAACTTACTATGAAAAGTACATCAGCATCAGGAATTTAGTCTAGAAAAGGAAACAAAAGCACTAGTGGCAGCTGGAAAGAAGCTGGGAAGAGATTCTCCTTCCCTGCTCTCATCAGAGCTGTGTCTTGGTAACACTGTTCTGGTCACACAAAGAGACCATAAGCAGCAGTATACCACATTTACACCTGTCCACACACTCATAAGAAAATGGAAAGAGACCCTGAAGAAAGTCTAAAGAATTAGTGCTGCTTGGCTTTGAAAGGTCAAAAGCAGCAACCAAAACCACTTCTTATCTTCTGAGGTTTAATTTTTTTTTTCGTGATTCCCATCATTACCTTAATGTCTTCTAACAGAACTGTGTTGTCTCTGTTTAAGCCTTCAGCCTGCTTGATTTGAGCTGTTGCATCATTCAGAGCTTCATGAAGGTCAGTGATTTTGGATTCATATTCGTTCAGGGCATCCCTCACAACTTTAATAAGCCCACGATTTTCTTGGTGGTGCTTCTGTAGTTCATTCTTAATACGTGCCAGTACTGCAGTATCAGGACCAGGACCAGAAAGAAAAGTTTTGTTCAGAGAAGAAGGGAGCCAGAACAAACTTCATTAAAAAGGCCTTGGCATTTAGGATTATAAAGCTGTACTTGTGCGAACTGAGCATCTTCTGCAATGCTAATTTCAGTGCTACTATAGCAAAGATACTATTCAGCATCTTGCTGGATCAAATCTGCTCACTAGTTTGCTGCTGCAGACACAGAACACAGATAAATGTTCTCTTAATTAACTAAGGATGATGCTGATCCGAAAATACTAATTTTCTTTTCTATATGGAAATAACATAATTTCACCAACAATTTCATCTACAATGTAGACATCTACAACTGTGCTAGTTATCAAAGCCTCCTCTGTAATCAATGGAGAGATATGGGCACATTTAATTTCAAAGAATATAGGAACACAAAAGATGTCAAATTAATCACACTTTTTAGCATGCCCATTTCACTTTTGACAAAATAGAATACAGAAGGGTCACTCAGAGGTAGGTATCAATGCTCAAAGTTGATGGAAATTAACTGTCACTCATATGGGTGACATTCACATTTCACATTCCTCCACTATGACCCTGGTTAGGAGATAAGCCTGCAACTTTTCTTGATGCTTCCACTGTCTGGAATCAAGTTTCTGAATGTCCCAATCAAACACTTGCAGAGAACACAGGAAGTACAACTAGTGCAACTAGAACTCCTGAACTTCCTCGTCCTTGTATGACCTGGCCCTTGGACTACTCTAGCAGCTTCTGAAAATCTGTTGTTAAATTGAACATGCAATTCCTCTAAAATAACTCTATGTACCACTGGGTATNTCCTGAACTTCCTCATCCTTGTATGACCTGGCCCTTGGACTACTCTAGCAGCTTCTGAAAATCTGTTGTTAAATTGAACATGCAATTCCTCTAAAATAACTCTATGTACCACTTGGCATCTCTTACAATACACAGAAGTATTGCATAGGTGTGTTAGGATTGGCTACATCTTTATTTTACTGAGATTGATCTAGTTACAAAAGAAGAATCTACTGGGTTTCTTCCCTAGCTCAACCCATTTTCCTCCATAACACACTAAAAATGCCTTTAAATCCCCTCCAGAATGACCACTCTCCTGCTGACTAACAACAGCTTCAAATCTCAGGGATACACTGCAAAAGGCCACTCCCTCTACTCCAACCCAATCAATAATTCTTCAGATTTATGACTGATCTTTCCAGAAAGCCAGAAGCTGACAGAACGAGCACTTACACCGCTGAGCTTCCGTCCGCTCCTTCTCTGCCTCCGCTTGCAGCTGGCCGAAGTTGCGGCTCCGCATC
The DNA here is from genome assembly GCA_013397555.1 of Urocynchramus pylzowi. Classification (NCBI taxonomy): domain Eukaryota; kingdom Metazoa; phylum Chordata; class Aves; order Passeriformes; family Fringillidae; genus Urocynchramus; species Urocynchramus pylzowi. The sequence continues at coordinate 624,714 of VZRH01003847.1, forward strand.
TCCGCCATCATGCGCCGGGCTTCGGCCAGCTCTTCAGAGGCATCTCCCAGGGGCAGGTTGTTACCTCCTGCGTTTGTGCCAGCTACCTGCTCCAAGAGCGCTGAAAAAAAACACTGTCAAAGCTAAAAGCAGGACGTGCTTAAGCCTATTCAAAATGCCCAAATGAGGGAGCCAACATCCACCCTGAGATGGATCTGCTTCGTTAATGAATTCAGGAATAGGCATGGCTTATTTTTTCTTAATGAAACAGATCCATTTTCCATTAATTCCATTAAAATTAAAAGTATCCCGTGACTCACAACCAGAGAGAGCAAGATGGCATTGGCCTTGAAATTTGTCCCAAATGACCAAATTCACTGCAATAATTTTAAGCTTCTAACTTTAAAGAGCCCATGATAACAACCAGAACAAAGTTAGACTTGAGTCAGGGTAGTGAAATTTGTCACTCAAAATGTCTCTGTAGGGAAGCTTCTCTGTCCCTTTTCACTTCAGAGGGAAGGTAGGATCCTAAATTATATATTAGATTTCTAGTAGGAAGAGTGAATACTACAGCTGTGACTAAATTCTGATTTACAAAGCTGTTTTCTAAGAAAACCTCTTATGTGTAATTAAAAATATTGTAAATAAGCTGAAAAGATGCTATAAAACAAAACATGAGTTAGAAATTACTTTTTACCTCGTATATTGTTGACCACTATTTGTATTTGTGAAACCAAATCCTTTCCTTTCTGATGAGTTTGGCCAAAATTGTTAAATAATCTCTCAGCTTCCATGTAATTCATTTCAGCCTAGCAAGGAAAAAAACTATTAGATTAAAAGTATCTGGATACAACATTGCTAATACATAGTCAGGAGGCATGTACTTTTAAATTGATTTGGTAAGTCACCTTTTCCTGGAGAGCATTTACATCACGATCTAGTTTAATGAATTCTGTCTCCAACTCATCTACCTTTGAACCTTGATTATGAACAACAGAACGGTAATTATTCAATAAGACCTGAAAAAAAAGGAAAAAATTAGTCCAATAGATCACCCACTGCACAGCAGACAAAAAGCAAAAATTTCACTGGATTAAATCTTTACCCAAGGTAAATAAAAGCAGAATTACTGATTATGAAAACTGAACAATTCCTTCCCAAAACCTGAGGGTTTCATTTGTGAGCATAGCAACTGCTATTTCAACCAAAGAACAATTTTTTTAGATTAAATTTTCATAAATGGCAAGTGGAATGTTGGGGGTTTTCAGTAATGCAGAGACATGAGGTGCTTAAAAAAGACATAGCTAGAGGGACACCTCAGAGGTATAACTTCCAGGGTGAGCAGGCCTCAGAAAAAGCAGTGATACTGATTCTGTTTTGGAGCATGACATGGAAACCACAGCTACCTTCTAACAGGTGAAGCCTGGTGCTGCCAGCATCTGGTAGTTGGAATCCAGGGTTGATGTATGTCTTCTTGCAAGTGACAAAAATATGGCAAAAGCTCCTGGGTTCATTGCCTATCCACTTAATCTGAAATCCTGAACTGAAACACTTTTCTGTGTTTCTGTGTGCCTACCTTTAAGTCCTTGATGCGTGTTTCCAGGTCTCTCATCTGCTCCAGAGTGTGGGTACTTGCATGGACATTTTGCAGCTGAGACTTGATGAGCTGAAGCTCGTCACCTATTGTGCTCAAATCCTTCAGCAGTGTCATCACACAGCTGTCGCAGGCTGGAGGGAGCAGTGGAAATCAATACATATCCTTGATATTTAACACAGAGAACATTTCACTGAACACATTAGTAATGGTGGAAAAGCTTTGAAGCTTGTCACCTGGTGTAGTCAGAAGAACAAAGGCAACAACAAAGCCTGCAGCATTAAGGAAAGTAAGCAAGGAGGAAGGTCCCATTTATACCTGACTAGATGAGCACCTCTTTAATATTTTTTCCAAGTATTTGGTTGAATGTTTGCTTTTAAAACATTCATTACAGGATATCTCAGTCCTTTTTAAACTATGTCACCCTTAAAAGAGTCAGCAGTATGTATTCAGAGCCAGCTGAAAGTAATCCAAGTGCAGTTCTATTTTATCACTTACAGTCACAATCTTCATTGGGATCCACATCTTTTGGTTCATTATTGAAACATTCTGAAATCACAAGATTAGTCATTAGTAACCAAAGTCTTCTTATGGAAATACTACTGCATTTTTTCCCTCACTTTTCATGTTTGGCAGCCATTAAAACATGATGCTGCCCTTTCACAAATCCATACCCACTGTGAATGAGCTGAATTGCTCAGAAGGCTTGAGCATACTAGAACATTCAACTCCTACTAATGATGTAAGCAACACCTTTTCCATTCCTCAAAGGAAGCCTACTGTAATCACACAATATATGCTACTTGGATAGGAGCAGGAGACCCTCTCAAATGTATTGCTAGAATTTGCCTAGAATAACACCACCAGGATTGGAGACAAGATTATATTGTTAAAGCACTTTACCCAGGACATAGGTTCAAACCCCTTTATCTATTTCAGTATCTAGGTTCAAACCAGAGGTTCTGATTCACCAAAGAATGTCTTACCCACTGAGAAATATTTATGGCCTTCCTTCATGCCTGCCACAGCTTGCAAGATTAAGGTATTAATCAACCTTGAGAGAAATCCACAGTGTGTGTGCATGGATGAAGGCACTGTACAAAGACAAGGCAAGCAGCTTGGGCCACAGATGCAGGTCGTATATAACAAACATTACTCTCAGACTTTCCAACAAGCCAGCACAGGTGATTTCCTGTCCAATGCACTCTTCTGCTTGGTTTTTACAAACCCTGTTATAAGAAGCTTAACAGTCTCCAGGTGCATGTGGAGTAACATCCTAGGATACTAACTTCCAGGATGCAGGAAAGGAACTGGCTCCTAAAAATACCATCATATAGGACAGGAATCTCCCATCTTGATGCCCAAGTTCCTTTTGCTTGGAGGCTTGGTCCCACTGCCAAGCTCTTATCTCCTCTTGAAAATGAAAAGGGCTGTGCATCTTGGTCAACAATTGAACCTGATGATCTTGAAAGTATTTTCCAGCCTCAATGATTCTGTGTCTTTTACTCTAAGGGTAAAGGATGCACTCAGTATAGGCTGCCACTGTCAAGAGTCATCAACAGCTTGTAACTTGTGAGAGGATACAGTGATAAAATTGGACCTGAACTTTACCAGCAACATGAACCAGCAGCATGGAACAAACTGCCGAGCTGTGCCATTTCCTTTGGCACTTGAACATTAAGTCATCGGGAAGTTAAACAGGATTGGTAGTGATCGCTGCTGCCAAAAGGAGACAAATCATAAAGAATACATTTTTAAGAGAATGAAGGAAATTCCTCCGAAATTCAAACATCCGTGCAGTTCTGCTGTTGTGCAGTTCAGCTAACAGCAGGCACATTTCAGCTGTCACTGTGAAGTACCAATTAAACAAAACTATTATTACAGCTTGTGTACCAATGACATCAGCCAAGAAATGGTGAAGTGCTGGCCAAGCGCCGAACATCACACAAAAGGAACCTGCTAGAACATGCTGTGCCAATGATCACAGAGGGGCTTATTCCTAATGCAGAGAAAGGGACTAATGCTGATCAGGAGGTGTAGTTGGAGGAAGACAAACTGGCTTGTTGAATATTGCCCTACGGATTAGTTTGTCCTAGCAAACTGTTGCTTCAAAAAAGAAAGGAATGACAAAACATCAAACACTGCTTGGATCTGTTCCATACAAGGTATAATAGAGATATATTACTTCAATGATGAAATATGAAATGAGAGCAAGCTATTGAAAAATTGCACCAGCTGCCAACAGCAGCTCACCTCACCTGCTGTTTTCCTGATTTCTGTGGCCAAGGAAAGACAATGGGTTCCTTGCAGTTACTAGACTGCAGGATGAACAGCAGTGCAGGGAAATGAAGAGTATAGAAATATTTGGAAACTTCACTAACATATGAGGAAGAAAATCTGTCTACAGGGAGGGAAAAGTGAAATGTTATTGGTGAATGAAAATATGAAAGAATCAAGGACATTTCAGGAGCAGTGGCATCTGTGTTTCTGAATATAAAAGAGTATCCCAAGGGACTGAGGTGAATCAAGGTAAAGACACTCTGAGCAATGTAAGATCAGGCCCTTTACTTCAGAATTCTAATAGATAAAGCAAACATATGCCCATGGCATTATGTAAGAGCTTACTAGTAGTGAAGTACATGTGTGACTGATTCTGGGAAATCATGGATGGTTTAGCTGGAAGAGCAGTGTAGCAGGATTTAGGATTTATAAAAGAGCCTCCTGAGTCAGGTTCTAACTTCCATTCCAAATGCAGACAGCTTGGATACCTAAGACAGCAGTGCCTGAAGCAGACTCTGAAGATTTCACTAAACTGTGCCAAATACATTTTAAAAAGGCATTTTGAGGATGCTCAGTTTCCTAAATCCGTAAGACAGACTGGCAGGATATGATTTAACCCTGTCAGCAAAGGAAGCATGATATATTTAAAAACACTGCCATGAAACAAAACCAAAATAAAGTTTGCAGTATTTATGAAGGGAAATAGAGGACAAAACCGTTTAGAAGGGTAAACCTGATGACTCAGGGACAGCCCTTCTATTACCATGGTGTTGTGTTTTAGGAAATCTTACATTTTGTAAAAAATTATCTACATTTCTTGTAAGTCTAGATCTTTCTTTCAGTTCAGCTTATCCAAGTACCTTCCTTCTTTGCTCCCCAAAGAGAAAACAATGCTCCCTTCCATTCAGAACAATGCTCCATTCACAGGTCCTCACGTACCTCCAGTCAGGTGGTCACAGCTAGCCAGCTGTCCATTATTATTACAGTTACATTTCTGACAGAAGCCTCCATATTTTTGTGGATTTCCAAAATATCCAGGAGCACAGCTAGATAAAGAGATACAAGTAATTTTTTATTAAATAGTTGAAGCTAATTCTGTGAAATATACTTTCCCTTGAGATAAAAACCCAGTTATTCGCCTGAAAAAACTTTCAAGAACTTTTGATTTCACGTTTTGACTTCGACAGAAAGAATATATTTTTGGTTTACAGTATCCTCTGCACTATGCTAAAAATATCTTTGTGAGTGCTGAAGATTTTTTTTTTCTAAAAATAAAAGAACTCCCACAGTGCTCTCGCAGGAATAATTCTCTTAATCTGACAAGAATTTGACAAGGCTTAACCAAGCAAACCATACCATTCTGGCCTGTGATCCCACCAGAAAACACGTACTGAGGGAGATCTCACTGCATGCACAGCTGAGATTTCAAACAGCAACAGCACTGAATGACATCATCACCCTTCTGCTTTGTGATACCCCCTCTTGCCTCCTGCCAGCAAAGCAGTCTGTGTGACTGATCTCTATATATTTTAAAGGTAAAATATATTGTTCAGACTGGATAGCTAACATTCCTAGAAGTCACTCTGTGGTAAGACCTATAAGGGTGATAATGCAGGATCAAAGGGCCATGATGAGCAGCTGAGGTACAGCTATACCTGGAAGAGAAAAACACCTATAATCCACAGATTAGACAGGGTCAAAGGCACCAGTCTTGGAGGACAAGACCATGTCCTACTGCAGGTCTTGTCTTCAGATGTGACATCATGACTTATTAGATTCAAATTTCCAAACCATTCAACACCACTCCATTACACTTCAGCTCTCTCTGCATTTGAAACTCAGTGAAATTGGTTCCTCTGCCTGCCTGAAACTGCCGTGCTGTTCCTCTCTTGCTTTGCCAGACTGCTGCAATGTTCCAGCAAAAGAGATGGCTTCAGCCTGGTGTGTGTAAGTTCCAACTGTGGAGCACACCAGAATGATTTGGGATGAAGGGTACGGTGCTAAATGTTACATGGTTGCTGCTGGATAAGACCGTTGAGGCACCTCATATACACTGGAGGAAAGGGGGAAATGTTTTTAACTTGAAAAGGGGCGAAATAAGAGGGAGTCATTATTACCAGAGTGCAGGATGAGCCAAGGCATAGGGCACATAGGCAAAGATACAGACACCTCTTTATGATAAAGACAGTGCAGACAGTAATCTGTGGAGAACTGCTTACATTACCCCAGGAAGCATTGGGTTTGTGGCTGGAATTACACCACAGCACCACTCTTCAGCAGCTGTTCATATAAATAGCTACTCCTTATGTACATACATACTGTGCATAGGTGCATGTCCATGTGTCCACATGTGTGTGTCCCAATGCAGACATCCCTCCTTTTATCTTGTCTCTCAAAACTCTTGGTTTTGAGGAACAGGCTACTCACCGTTCACAACGAGCTCCGGTGTAGCCTTCTTTGCAGAGACACTGGATTTCTTCACCATTTGCCACACAGCCAGCTGCAAATCTTTGAGAAGAAAAAATATTATTGTGAGCACATGATTAAATAGGTTTTACACTCTAGAGGTTCAGTTTAATGACTTTCAGATTAAAAAGTTTTTACACCACCAAATTACTTCTCAGCTAATTTAATTGCCTCTAGATAATTTACTGTGACCAATTCTTTGAAGTTTCATATTTTTTGGTGCAAATAATTTCCTTAGACTCAAAAAATTGTAATTTCTTGGCCCTGTGGACTGAGTATAATAGTTCACCACCCAAAGGAATTCCTAAAATAAACCTTAATAGTGATGTCATAAAACAAGTCTGGGTAGCTATTTTATCTTAGTAGGCAAGAATCAATAGCCTGTGCTAGACAACATTTTGTCATATTTATACATTTTCCTTTCCTTTCCTTTCCTTTCCTTTCCTTTCCTTTCCTTTCCTTTCCTTTCCTTTCCTTTCCTTTCCTTTCCTTTCCTTTCCTTTCCATGAGAACATTAAAGAATACTTTTATGTAGCTAATGCTTACAGTTTTTTTCACCAAGGCAAAGTAGAGTTGTGCACAATTTTTGGGATCCCAAGGATCTGGTTAACACAATGAACTTTTTTCTCTGCTCTTTCAAGCAGATTTGTCTACATTCAAATTCAATGTTCGTGAAGGAGAAGGCAGGAGGCGAAGCAGAGCCATGTTTGCTATCTTCATTTTTTAATCTATGAACCGTTGGATAAAGCAAGTCTATGCTATCAAAGAGAGAGGTCTGCACTAACAATTACTGGAATTTGACTGGATGGAAAATTGTCAACTCCAGTAATGCCAGGTGAGGTGCATTTCCTATGTCAAGGAAGATATTCACCACCCTAATCTGCAGTTATGAAACTGCACAGGTTTATGGTCTCCCTACATATTTCAGAACTCTGAAAGCAAACGATGACTAAAACCATGTTCAGTCAGCCTCAGGCAAGCACCTGCAGAAGAGGCTGTCAAAACCAGATCTATCAGAGAGTTCTCTGATAAATGATAAACCTCTCCATTGTCTGATGGTGTAAATCTCTTACTTGAGGTTACGTGGTGTGTGCTAATGCACCTGGCAAATACCATGTGGTGCCTTTAGCAATTTATAGCTAAGGGTTTGTTTGGTTATTTTAAAACTTGATTTTATTTACCATGGTTTAGAATGAATGATGACAATCTGGCTAAACATATCATGCATTTAAAATGCAATTAACTGCCCAGTTTTAAAAGCCTGGCAACCCTATTAGATACAAGTAAGTTTCATTTTTTTCACTTTTCATCTCAGTTTGTTTGCACTTCAAACAGAACTTTGACGGAAAAAGTAATCATATTCTTTTAGAGTTCTAGATACGTGCTTAAATGTTTTTGTATTATTTTTGCATCCTAATAATTTTGCTGAATTCCTATAATAGGCTTGTTTCACTCTTTTCTCTTATCTCCGAGCCAGAGTAATGGTGCTAAATATCTTGCATTCCAATAAAAAAGAAGGATTCTGGATATGCTCAGTAAGGGAAAAGACCTCCTTGTATATTCCTCACTATGTGAAGTACTGGTGGTTTTGAAAAAAAGCCCACTTCTACTGTCTGGGGCTCCCCAAGGCTATGAGCAGTGTGCCTCTGAAGTTCAGGATCTGAATGAGCATTGGAATACTCAGCTTATTAAAAAAGGCAATGCTGTGAGAGAGACCACCAAGCTTTCAACATGAGAACAGAGAAGAAGATCATTATATTCCTATGGTAGCAGAGTTTGAGCTTTGAGATTTTTTTCCTCTCACCCTTTTTTTTCTCTTTTTTTTCCCCTTTTTCTTCTTCCTTCCCTCTGCTTGACTCTTCTTACAAGCTTTTACTGTACCTGTTTGTATATGGGCAAGGGCATTCCCGGCAGGAACCTTGGGTGGCATCTCCAAAATAACCATCTTTACAGTGCTCACATTTCTCCCCAGCAGTATTGTACTGGCAGTCCTTGGAAAGGAAACAAGCAAGACATTTAGCAGGGCTTTATCACTCAATATGGCTTTACTATTATTTTAAAAAATACAGCCTATTTACTCAGAGAATATGTTCCTTTTCTTCCATATAATCAAGCATTTATTGCCAAACTGCCTTCACAACCAGGATAGAACAGTTTCAGTCAATTTTCTAACTGCACAAAGCACAATTTCCTCCCTGTTGTGGAAAAGCAACAGATAAAAAAATTGAATTCAACATTTTTTAAAGAAACTCCAGATGCAGAGTTAGTAAAGGAGCATTCCATTAACACTCTGTCTTCATATTACAATTAAAAATCACTAAGTTTATATAAAACTTTAAATTTTGCATCTTAACATCACTTAGCAAGCAGATACCATCTAAAGGCATGCAATCAATTGAACCCAAGTACATTCCTTTAAAAATCTCATTAAATAAATACAAAAATTATTTCTCTTAGTAGATTCAGACCAGAATTGAGTTTCATGTAGTTTCTCCAGTGTATGTGTTACTTGTATTTTTCTGTAGTAACTGGAATAAATAATAGAAAGCAAAACCTAAGAATACAATTGAAACAATTGATGCAGCTGAGCCCCTTTTTCCATGATAAAATTGTTGGAATTTGTATCTTGGTTGAGAAACACTTTTAATTCTAGTGCTGTCTAATTGTCATACAATTATATTTTATGGGTACAGAATGAGGAAGTTGTCTTTCCATTACCTAAAGTGTTGCTAATTTAAAATAGAAGTTGTTCAAATACATAAGCAGCATAAAAATACATTAGCAGCCATAAGAAAAATTACAAATGACTAACAGTCAAGAGGCATTCACACTCCCAAGTTCTACAACTGTTTGTCTTCTGTGCAGCAGATTGATCAAATGTCCCACAGAGCTGAAGGCTTATTAACAGAGCAACAGATGGAAAAAAGAAAGCAGGAAATCGGCTGGAAGCAGTCACTGAGCAAATTGTGCTTCCATTTCAGGAACCTTGATGGCCCAGGGCTATGGTTGAAGACCTACTAGCATGACTGGCAGAAGAGAGGCATTTTTCCCTACAAATGTGAAATAGCTCTGTCTCTCCCATCTCCTCTAAAACTCCATTCTCCTTCACATTTCTTTACACCAGATTGCCTCAACCATGAGCTCTTCCCTCAGGTGGTAACCCCGAATTTGTTTTCATTTTGGTTAAAGAACTAAATCTGTGGCTCACTGATAAAAGGTCCTGGTTCTGGGAAAGCACATGAGAAGTTCCCATATGGGCCATTTGACATGAAGTTAAACACCAAGTATCAATAAGGCACTATGTTTGCAAAAAAAACATTTTAAAATGCTGCCTCTATAAAAGCTGGTGCATGTGTTCCTGCAAAAGCCTAATGGAAAATTCAGACTGTTTCTGAAAAACTGGTGTCAATTTTTATAATCCTGAATAATAAATTCAACGGCAGAAAGAGTAAGAGATGTATTCAAAATATATCTGCTGGTTTTATCTTAGAGCAACCTCCTCCCCCAAGTTTATCTCCTGGCTTATTGTTTTGCTCACTCTGTCTACAGAAACTGAAGCAACTCTGTTATAGCAACTCTGTTATAGCAAAGAAAAAAAGCACTTGTTCACATATAAGCCACCCTAAATGCACCATGCTGCTCCTCTAGCTACATGGCATATAAAGACTGGAGCTCCCTAGGCACAGTGCAATGAAGCAGAGCAGCAATTCCCTCATGGGTCTTCCTTCAAGTAAGAAGGAAGTTCCTTCAGGGTCAGAGATACCCCTGGAGTCACAGCATCTCCAAACCATCAAGTATTGCAAACCCTAATGGAAAATTTCCAGCTGACTCCATATGCACCCATATGCACCAGGCAGTCAGAGCAGTGTGTCAGGGCCACAGCAGAGCCACCGAGGTTACGTCAAACACGTGGGGCTCCCTGACATGAAGCAACATGCCATGGGATAAGCAACTCTCAGCACCATGCTGCTGCTGAGGGAATGTGCCTTCCAGGAGGAAGAGCAGGGACCATGAGGACACAAAGCCTGATTAATGGCAGAGAAATGCTTTTGCCCATCACATGAGAACCAAGGTCTTGATTCTCCTCCACCTCCCCCTGCCCTCCATTGTTCCCCTCTTCCAGCAGCATGGCAGTGCGCTCTTCTTCCAGCAGCATGCAGCAGTGGGAGAGAGACTGCCTGAGCCAGGGAGGGCTGTGCTGCTGCACAGGGGAAGGAGCCAGCCTAGGCTTAGCCTCCCTCACAAAGCCACGTCTGGAGGATGTCACTGGAGAGACACTGACAAATGTAGGTACTCGGGTCTGGGGCTCTAGGTGAGGAGCAGGAAGCCAAGGGAACAAGCTTTGCACTTTGGATGTGGAACTTGATGGCTCCACAGTGGAGAGCCTCCTTGTCTTCTTTGCACCATGTCAAGTTTTTGTCCCATGGCTCCTCTACAGAGTGACAAACTTGCTCTGAGTTAGGCGGAAGTTCATGATGGGAATAAAGGCCCTCAGGGCTTTCATTTTTCACCACATTATTCTGGATGACTTCGCCTGCCCGGGACCAAGGACTGATTTAGCTCTACCTATCTGAAAGTTAATCCAGCTGTGAGAAGGACAGGATAAAGAAAAACCTAGATCACATACTTCATGAGGTGAAAGTAAAATCTGCCTTCGTAATTCTAATCTGAAGTGAAACTTCTTGATCTTTCTTGCTGCGCCGCAGCACTTTCCTGTCACGGCCTGCCCTGCCCCTCCAAAGCAGCAGTCTATAAGTCATCTCCCAGAATGTGCTGAATTGGTTTATAGTTTCCATTAAAGCAACACGGTTGGTTGAAACAAAGTCGGGGAGAATGACATAACGCGCAGGAATGCACCGCAGGCAGAATGGATGCACTGCGAACGAGGGAGAAGCAACAGAAAAGACAGACCATGAAAGATGTTGGCAAGGTTCTTGTTTGCACAGTAAATGAAAAATTAGTAAAAGCTTTTCAAGGTGGAATTTTTCAGGACAAACTATTCACAGAAGCATCATGGATATACACTGGAGAAGCACAGTCAGTAAAGTGTCACACTTCCCTTGCTGAGGTCTGATCCACTCCCATGGGGCTGCTTTGGGTTTAATAGAGTGCCAGGGAGCAAAATCTACCCAACCACACCTTCTGTAACAGCAGAAATCTTCTAGTTAATCTAACTTCTATTGCTTTCATTTAATCTTATTTAATTCAATATTTTTTAACCCATCTAGCTGTAGACTGTGATTAGTGGAGATGCACTGAAGCTGATTAAAGAAGATTCTGCAAAGCCCTGTGCGATACATGAATGTGCTGTTTGTCATTATACAAATATATCCTAATACATTTGTATAAAGCTCAAGACTGCATATGCCAGGATAAGACCCAGGTTTATTATAAATAACTACAAATGTTTCCTTATGTACAAGTTTGGTGACTTTTTTGTAACCAGGAGTAAACAAAAATTACAGGGGAAAGAAAGAAATGAAGACAAGGACACAAATTATTCCAATCAACCACAGTTACATTAAATGTACATTTAAGTGTACAAATCTTATGCTCATTAACAATGTAAAATTAAGAGAATGAGACGTACAAGGATTATTCTTAGTTGCTTGGAATTTAACAGTACTGTATGGTCTATGCTGCAGTAAGATAAATGTTTTTTTCTCCTTTTCTCCCCATTAATCCACTGAATGTTACTAATTACTTACAATACATTTTCCAGTACCATCTTGACATCTATTTGAATTTCCATTGCAGTTGCAGGGCACACAGCGTCCAGCAAATATTCCTTTATTCTCACGATAAAATCCAATGCCACACTCCTGGACATCAAGAAGAAAAAAAAAAAAAATTGGTGAGCATTGGTAGAAAGTTTTATATGTTACAGGAAGTGTATTTTGAAGGAGTTTTGAATGGAATTTTCATTTTCAAGGAGTAGTGAAGGAGTGAATTTCCTTTCAAGCTCTCCTAAGCTCATAATGTTGTTTAAATTTTTTAATGTAGTAAATAGCAATTAATTGAGATGAAGAAGTTTCATCTGAACCCTGTGCTTTAGACACTTTGGCAGTGATGATTTTATAATTTTGACTCTAACCTTGGAGGAAAACACATTTCCTGTGGCTACATACAAAGGTGTAAAATATGATTTCTTAACCACAGAAAGATATTTGAGAATATGAGAACACTGTAGAGTGAATCCAAAGAAGAGCACCTGGAAATCTCACATACTAATTAGAGGTTATATCTTGATAATAATTTCACTACAGTGTATTCCTTGGAAACAATTCTGGATACCTTTTACACACATTCATCACGACTTCCACAGTTTAGTCTACCAAGAGCTAAAGCCACACCTAGACATAGCTAGGTGATGTAACAAAACATACAGTGGTCTAGTTTCTAAGTACAGGCTTGCCCAGGAGACTGGGGAAGCATGAGAAGAATGTTCCAACTATTGAGGGCACAGGAGCAGGAGCACAGCCTGTCAGATCACGGTTGGATTTAAACAGGGAGCTGAACCAGAGGGATATTCTGAATGAAGGCAGAGACGTCAAGTTTGTTCACCTACAGCAGGGAGTTAGTAACTAATATGTTAGAACTAGGCTCTTGCTTGGCATGGGCAGGGAAATCACAAGGAATTTCTCATGGGCATGAAGCCCTTCTGCATACAGATCAAAAATTCACGCCCATCTTCTCCTGGAATACTCTGGGCACACCAACCACACTAAAAATGACTGGACATCAGTCTGTCCTTCCTATTCAGTAGCTCTTTTCCCCTGGGAAGTAAGCTGGTGTGGTGCAAGGAGGATCAAAGGCTCACGGAAGCAGGGAGAAAGCTCCCCAGGAAGCCAGCACCTCCCAGGTTCCTGCCTCCAGCAATGTTCTTGTGAGCTGCACCTATGCCTTGCCTCTGCCTCACGGGCAGGGGCTGGCCCCAGCAACACGCAGAAAACAAGTGACAGTTGAACTCCAAAGTCATAAATCTTTCCTCATAGTAAGTGCACCACCAAGACTGATGGAACCAACCTGAAGAGCAAAGGGTCTGTGGGATTGTGTCACTAACACATTCCAGTGGTTGGATGCATAAGTATTTATGCAGAGGCAGGATTAACCAGAGAATTGTTCAATGATAGAACTACCACAGAGAAAAAAAATACTCATCTCTCACAAAGCAGATACCAAAAGGAATATTGAATTACTGCTGTTGAAACAACAATCACTACTGGCATCTTTGCCTTTTCTACATGTAGGATAATTGGGGGGAAAAAAGGAAGTATGCAGAATACTAATACCATCAACAGCTTTGAATACTGACTTCAGTGTGAGCAAGGACTAAATTTAGAATAGACAGTTGAATTTTTTCAGACACATTTTTTAAAGAGTGAATATTTTCCCTGAACAACAGGGAGCCAATATACACAGCTTCAGAAGAAATCAGGGCCTGAAATAAATTAAACAGTATGACTAAGTAAAAGACATGCTCTAATGCATATAAACTTAATTTACTTAAAGTCTCTTTTTGGAGAGAAAAATAAATCAGACATTTAAAAAATACATCTAATTGCATTTGGGAAAAAAATCTGTACAGCCTTTTGTTTTTCTATTTATGCTGTCTTTAAAATGACACATTTGGAGTACGTGGGCACTTTGTTTTTGAAGCAGCATTTGTGATTCCACACAAATGATAAATTGATCCCACATGAAGATAAAGCTCCAGGCACTTTCAAGTGCTTTTTCGGATCATTGTTTTCAACTAAACAGCAATTTAAAACAAACCTCTTGCACACAATTTTGTTAGTGAAGTACTTTGAGACAAAAGATTAATCTTCTCATTACTTATGTATTAAGTAATATAGAAAATGTTACCAAATCAGTTCATTTGAAAACAAAGTGAAAGAAGGAAGGAAGTGAGGAAGAAAAAATGAGCAAATTACCTCTCTTGGATAAAAATCCATTTGAACTTGTTGCCACTGACTCCTCTCTTGAAGGTGGGGATTGGAGACCCTCTGCTGTATATCTTGTGCTAGACAATGCCCAAGGGACACTAAAGTGACAACCAGCCATCCTGCATTTCTTGGCCTCTGTGCTTGGGCCATCATTTTACTTTGGCTCCCCTGTGAACATTCGCTGCTCTCCCTTCGGTGCTCACTGTTCTTTCTCTTATTACACCCCCTTCTTCTCCAGCTTCTGACTCAGATTAATGAGGTTCTGGGCCAGGATGGGCCACACCTTTAAACTTTATCCATGAGTCAAGCCGCTCAGCACACAGCACCGTTCCTGAGGTTAACAAGTAACTCCGCAGTTCCTGTAGCTCAATATATACCTAAGTCGGGGTGTGGCAGGCATCACCTCCTCCCCACCTAAGGCAGCCAGACAGAGCTTGGTGATTAGAGCAGTAAATCACTGCCTGAGTAATGCTGCATAAACATACAGGGCTTACGAACTTCCCCTTGAGTGTCTTGATCACTTCCTTTGGCTTTGCATTTTCACCAGGTTATTTAAAAAAAAACCCCAACAGCTTAGTTTAACCAAAGCAGTATGTTGAAAGCAATGGGATGGCAGTAGAATTTTCAGTCAATGCACATCAATTTGTGTGTGGCACAGAGCAAGAGAAGTGTGAAAAAATCAAAAGTATTTCCAAAATGGTTATTCTGCAGATGATGAATTAGCTGTCCTGAGCAGTGGATGCACACACGAAATGTAAGCCAGCCATACATGGTTTTGTTCAGTCTCTCTGCAGCTGCTCCAGCCTAGATATTATTCATTCATTCTCAATTCAAAAAGCTTTTGGAGAGTTAGTACAGCAATTGCTACTTTATGGTAATGCTCAACCATTTTCTAAGAGTAATTCCTCATATTTTGTGCACTTTGTACAGTGCTTATCTCTCTGGTGCTTTATTCTGCTGCACTGGGTGCTTACACAAGGCAACAGCCAAGCTCTAAGCTAAGCAAAGTGACAAGCAAAAGAATTACAGCTACAGGAACTGCATCAGGGACAGGATATACAGCTGTAGTGCCAGTCTTCAGCTAATAGTATAATTTTGCAAAGCCTACACTATCTTTCATAAACATATCTCCAAATATTTTTTTCAAATATGTTAATTTCAGATTTCACATGTTTTTCTGCACAAATAGTATCCTGAGTTATCTGGATTCAGGCTACTTCCCTTGGACCCTGCTAAAATAAGAAACACAGGAATCTTCTCTACTGTGTATGGTCTCACAGGCTTTGATTAAGTCAATTCTGACCTTCTCTCCAGTAAAGTAAGAGATTATTCAGCCTCTCATCATAGAAGAATCCCTCATTATAGTGCCTTACATATGCAATATTGTGTTTGCAGCTCCACAAAAGCAATCACAAGTAGAACAACCCCACAGTGAAAGCACTTGAGCTATTGAAAGTGCACAGGCTTACAGGAACCACACTTAATTACTTTAACAACCATCCTGCTCCTCTAACTAACCCAGTATGAATAGCTGTAGGCAAAAGCCAGAAGGCAATGGCACAGCGTGGAGGCGAACGTTTCCTACCTGGCATGAGTCACCGGCGTACTCCGGCGGGCAGGCGCACGTCTCCACGCCGTGCGCGACGCTGCCGCTGCCCTCGCTGCTGGCTTCCTCCAGCCCGACCTCCCCGAGCGTCAGGCGCTGGGTCTCCGTGAAGTACAGGGCCCGGATGTGCAAGCCATCCAGCCCGGACAGGATTGTCATCAGCTCTTCTCGGGATACCAGCTTACCGCTGCTGGCGTGCCTGAAGCTGCCCTGCACGTTAAGGGGTACAAAATGAGCACAGCGCTGCAGCTGCTTAAAAGAGCGGCTTCATAGAAGAGCAGAGGACAGAAAAAGGGACAAAACACCCATGGAACAGACTTGTGTAGTGCCAGCTGGTGTGGGGTAATAGAGTCCAGGAGAGTAGACACAGGATGGGTGGAAAAAAGAATAATGAGCATGAAGAAAGGGCTGTAGCTTTGACTGTGCAAGGTAAGTATGGCTTTGAGGTATTAAAATGTGAAGAAGCCTATAGCTTCTTCTTCAGTCATCCAAATTTCTTTGAGATATCAACCACCAAACCATAAAAATGTCAAGGAAAATGCTTTTATTTTTAAGAGTAAGTGAAGTCCTAGAAACCCAATCTTTCAGGGCTTTCTTGCTGCTAATAAACACAGCATAGTTGAAAATGGAATTTGGCTTGAAGAAACATCTTCTTTGCCGGCATATGAAATAAATTACCCACTTCGACCTTCTGAGCACAGGTTTAAGGTAGGAATATTCCCTGCTGAATTCACCTACCTGAATGTTGGACACCCCATTCTATACTAGTACCTAGACACCAAGGAAAACAATAGATAACAATTCATTCCATCCCTATTGAGTACAGTCTGTCCTGCAATGAATCACCTTCTATTGAGGACTGATTCAGCATTACTCTATTGGCCCTGGAGGGAGTGCTAAGGGCTACATTGGACAAGATGCCCAACCCAGAGGTGCTAAAATTAGGTGCTGTGAACCAGAACCCAGGTTCAATGTGGCAGTAAAAAGAGATAAAAAATGTTCTTTATGTTTAAGGTCTACAGTGTTTAAGTTTATATTCCCCACCGTTACCAAGTATTTGGTATTTCTGCACATATTCTGCATGTGTGCATTTTTACATGACTCTGGAAGGAAAAGAGAAGCCTATTCCTTTTTCAGTTCTTACCTCAACCAGCTGCACTCGGCCATAATACTGACGATCAGGCAGTGGGTTGTTAGGATCCATATAAACAACTTCCATTTGTTGGCCCTATGTGAGAATGAGGATAGAACATTGCTGTTTCACTACTTGTTATGGGAAAGTGTTCAGATGCAATAAAATTTGGTGAAGCACATTAATCCTGTTGTTTGGGGGATCAAGACTGAGTAATACTAGGGAAACTGTATGTCTTTTGCTCAGGGAAGTGGTATAGTGAGCACTGTGCTCTGGTGCCAGCAAAGTTTTCACTGCTTTTGCCTATTAACAACCTTGTTTTAAAGTAAAACATCGAGAGAATCAAATTAATGCTGATCAACTTTCACAGGAACTAGTTATTACCTTAGAATAAAAATGCTTTTTAATTTTGAAACACTCTTCTTTGCATCCTGGTGCACCAGCAACTATGAGTATTATGGTAGCAGTTTATGAGGTACATTTCCCAATAAGAATCCTAGAGCATTCAATTGGTATTTCTGATGGTGTGAGGAAACACCCCCTTGAGAATCTCAACAAACAGTTAAAGATTTCAATTTTGGCTCTAAAGTGGTTAAATTAAAAAACTGTCAACCAAAATTGCATTTTTATTTCAGTCCCTTGAAGTCTTATAATTATGCTTAGTTTTATGCTGAAAAAAAAATCTCACAGAAAATGAGATTAATTACACATGAAATCCAGGGCATCTTTTGCAGAGATGAGGCCATACTTGATTACAAGTGTGCAATGCATTGATTATTTTTTTTTCCCATAGGCATATTCTACAGAGAAAATCCTGGTTTATCTTTTCACTTGCTCTGCAAATCAATTATGCTTAATAATATGTTACTTTGGCAACAGAGACAGATGTGTTGATGGCTTTGAGCAAAATGAAGTAAAATCACTTTTATAGAAATAGTTAATTGTTTTAATAGTTAAGTTAAATAGTTAAGTTAATGTTTTAATAGTTAAGAGCAAAATTTGCCAGTTGTTAAGTAAGATAAAAATAATGGTATTTGTATTGATTATAAGAAAAAATAGTATTTGAAAGCTTACTGTTAGTTGTATATCAGGTTTCTTATCCAGAAGAACCATGCCCTCACTAGGTAAGCCAAAAGATTTCACTTGGTAACTTAGGAAGCCACCATATGAAGAAAGCTGTAACAAAATGCATAAGACCAGATATACTTTACTGCACTATTGCTTGATATTAATGTTAATTTTTATTCCAGTTTATCTCATCTTCCAGCACTATAAATAACACATATACTCTTTTTTCTTTAGAAAAAATATGAAAATACTGCTGTTGGGAAGAAGTTCCTTTCTATTTTGCTTGCTGACATACAAGCAGATACTGTTTTCTGAAAGGTTACCCACATTATGGGTTTTTTTTCATAGTTGGGTTCACACCACTGTGTCATGGAGAAATCACATGAATATTGTTCTTCCCCTGACTGTACAGAGCAGATTTGCATCAAGAACAGACATCAGGCTGACAGTGAAAGTGGTGGTGAACCTCATGAATAGCCATAGATGAAAAGAAGGCAGACTAAGCATGTTTAAAGCCAGCATTTTCTAAACTTACTGCAAACATGAATCAAATCAGGATTCCTTTGCTCTACTTTCAGCACAGGATTTTTACTGGTAACAGCTCTGTTGTAAGCAGACTGTGCTTGTAGGCTGAGCTGAAAGCAGCTACAGGTGACACAGGCAGCCTCAAACCCAACTGAACACGGGGCTGCTGCCCAGAACAGACACAGACAAGTGTGGTTGAATCATCTGACAAACACAGCACGTCCCCAGGTGCTGTGTGAGAGACTCAGTACAAAACACCCTAGGAGCAAAAGAAGCTCCAGGCACAGCCTAGATAGGTTTTGTTCCAAGAAGAGCCTCAAAGGAAGGTTTGTGGGTACCAGGTGAAATCAGGCATTTTGCCATGGATGCCCTATTTTGGCTTGCACCTTTCTCATTTGCCCTTACATCTTATCCTTGATTATGCCACGGAAGAATTGTTTTGTCAGGTTCTGCTCTTCCAGAGGTAACCACCAGCCTTTGACCTACCCCTCTGCATATCTCTGATGAATTACAAACAAAATACTGACATCTCAACACTAAATTTGTTCCATGGATCACAGGTCCATAATTAATGCTACTCTCCTTACCCAACTGCATTTTCAAAAGCATCATTTGGAACATTTGCTATAGTTTGCCAACACAATAAAATCACTCTGTATAAATGAATTCTTAAAAAAAAAAAAAAAAAATTCAAATTAGAGTTGATTTCCTATTTAACATGTTTCAGAACTGCACCATTTGAGAGGCTGTTAAATTACTTTTCAATTGTTTAAAAAAAAATCATTAAAAACATAATTAAAAACATCCTATTAAAAAAAAATTGATGTTACAAACTAACCTCTGTATTCTGTAGTACAGTATTTATTTTCTAATGTCAAAAATGGTCTATTAAATAGAATGTTAAAACACAAAAGAAAATGGGGACAACGTGATCCAAATTTCTCAATTACTCTTAGTTTCTGTACTGCTACACATTTGATATTTGATTCCCTTTTAACTTTGTAAACGAAAGACAGAGAGAGGAAAGAAAATATACTCTGCTAAATATAAATGTTCCAGTGGAACCAGCTTAAATATTTCAGATAATGGAAAACAGTATTTATACCCTCATCATAAAGAAAAATAGCTGAAGTGATCTTGTTCATATTTTCCAAAAGAGATGCTATCACTGGAAGCAGACCAAACACTGACATTTTCGAAACACAATAACATGAATAATTGGTAAATTTATGAACGTGTAAACTCACAGCATTTTGGTGGGACTTTCATTACTGCAGTATTGCCTGTGCTAAAATAGACACAGTGTACAGCAAAACCAGAACCCAAATTAGAATTATTTTATTTGCAGTGCTGTCATTGTAAATAACAGCAAGTAATGGCAGGCCTAGGGGCCTAGGTAGGTACTGGGACATGCAACATAAGTCAGCACTGATCTTAACAGCTGTGTTTGAAAAGGGTTATTGCCTGCTTCATATCTTGTTATGGAACAATAAAAATACTTTTGGTTTAACACTGCAGGTGATAATGTGTGCTTTAACATGATATTTCTTTCAAAAATAATCTGTGGGCACTGAAACAAGAACCTTTATAACATCAACAAAAAGCAAGCTAACTAAATGTGCTGTTCACCTGAGCTATATATATATACAGCTCTGAGGATAGGAGAGCAGGAGGAAAAATACTGTTCTAGTCTTTAAAATAAGGACTAGGAGAAACTTCAAAAATTGTACCATCTTTCATGTCTTGGTGTCTACACCATTTGTTTTCTCTTGTGTGTCAGTAAGATTGCATCTGAAAAGCCTGTTTGTCCTGCAACAGGCTGGTAAGTATTGGCACTGTCAGAGCTCCAAAGAGGGGGGCTTTGGGCCTGCAAGTCACCATTAGCAAAGTCCCTGGTCAGTGTGATCCTCAGGCTGAGATGCTGATGGCATTAACCATGAGCAGAAGGATATTGCCATTCACAGGTCAACAGAGCAGCCACTAGCCCGAAGAAAGGGCAGAAAACCAGCTGATGCTCTTCCCAAGCAGCATATCCAAAGCAAAAGGCTTTTGTGTGCCACTGAGCACATAATCATCTTTTATTCTTTTGGAAATCTGCCTAGGGCATACTCTAGAGAATCTAAAGAATCGACAAGCCCTATGTGTTATGGGTTTCAGAGCAGCCACACGGGCAAGTTCTACATGTTCTGGGCTTCAGAAAAGCAGCTGAAGGTACCAGTGCTTGAGACACTTGAGACATTGAGCTCTTGCTGTTCACATTAAGACCTGTCTGGCACCAAGCAATATGATTAATTCTGTGTTATTGGTTAATTTCAAAACTGTACTCAGAAGTAAAATGTTGTGATTCCTGGCATGACAGGTAAGAGAGACAAGTGAAGAGAAAGAACCTCATCTAAGAAAAACATTGACACTCTTTATCAATGATGCTGGCAAAAAAAATGATTACATGTTACTAAAACAGAAGAGTTAAGTGGCATTTACCTTCTCTCCCAGGTAGGATGGTGGTGCCTTCCAGTACAAATTATGCACAGAAGGTGGCAATTCTTGAACATCAGCCACCACACTGTTACTGACTGGAT
Source organism: Urocynchramus pylzowi (assembly GCA_013397555.1). Classification (NCBI taxonomy): domain Eukaryota; kingdom Metazoa; phylum Chordata; class Aves; order Passeriformes; family Fringillidae; genus Urocynchramus; species Urocynchramus pylzowi. Next base: position 645,889 of record VZRH01003847.1, read on the forward strand.
TGAAAGTGACAGGAATGTCCATATTTTCATCTACTGCCTCCAAGCGCCAGTTCCTCATATCCACAAACTAATGGAAAACACATAAAGGAAACAAAAGTTTGCCTCGTCCTTCATTAAAATTTTACCAGCACCAAGTAATGAGAAGAAACTCTTTAGCCTCTGTAATTCTCTTAGCATGAGATCCTTCAGAGCCAGCCTAGAGTCTTTGAACAATAGATATTCCATGGATCTCAAAAGAGAGTGAAAATGTGAAGATGTGGCAAAGCTACTTGGGATGCAGGAATTTGGTTTGTCACCTGGAAACTAAATTCTGTCTTCAGCCACAGGAAGACATAGCCTTCTGGGGGTGACTAGGAATTGTGCACACAAACCCAAGGATATAATTTGGAGATGCTTTTTAAACTCCATTCCAAAATCAAATCTTTGTCTCTCAAAAACAGAGTTTGGAACAGGTTAACTGTGGGGGGGGGACATGGCACGACATTTTAGAGAGGGAGGCAATGTAGCCTAATATTCTCCCGCTTTAATGCACATTTTATGCTTATGGCTGTTGTTTCATGAAAGACCATGCCTCTTTTTTCTATCATTATGCTGGAGGAAAGAGAGCATAATGTGTATGATGTACCAGAACAGTTCTGGGTTCTCGTGAATTGCCCTTGACTGGCCAGAACAAAAAACCAAAAAAAAAATAGACATGTTTTCATAAACAGTTTTTGGTGAGGACAAGTAATGACTAGAGGAAATTTTTTACTGATTTCACTTGGGCCACATTTTCACCTTTTGCTTCTAAACAGTAAAGGACACAATCTGGATTGCATCTAGTTTATGTCTAAACCTTAACTAAAGTCCTCATCCACCATTCTAGCTCTCCTCTCTTTTCCTTTCTCTTGCCTTTTTTCAAGCAGCTATTGCTTTTTTTTTCAGTCTTCACCCATTTTATTGTTCATTTATGCTACTAAAATCTTTGTTTCTCACACTTGATGTCATATCTCTTTTACAGGGAGGGAAGAAAGACAATTTTCAAAATCTCTGTAGAATTTGTCACACAGTTCTTAAAAATGCATCTATAATATAGACATGTAAAATGATATGTGCTTATCAAAGCATCTTGAAGGAGATAATTAACTTTAATGATGACATAGAGTTTGAAGATAAAGCAAGCAAGATAAAGGCCAGCTCAACTTCAGTCCAGCTAGTGACTTGTAAACAAACAGGTGAGAAGGGCCATTTTTGCTGAACAGCACTTTCAGACGACTCCTAATCTTAAGAAGGATTAAATCCTTGCACTAAATCCTTGGAGAATTTCTTGGAGAATATTTCTCATCCTTAGAAGCTAATAAAATATATTTTCAACTTTGGAAGAAATCTGGAATTTCCTTAATGGAACAAGGGAAAGTTCATGATAGAAAATAAAAAAGATCTTTGGTACACCTTGGTTCTACGACGATCCGTGCTGTGACAGTTGCTGGTTGCCCCAAAACAAAAGCAAGGTGTGCATCCCCTGGGGTTAGAAGGGTTCAGATAAAAGGATCCTGGTCTGCAAGTGTCACATGCTGCACCTTCAACATTCTCCTGTTAAGACATAGTTCAAAGAAATTTCAGTGCTTTTTTTTTGCTTTGCTGAGGTCCCCAAAACTTCCTGCACATGAAATGAATCTTCTGAAAGAATACATGTTTAAATGTATAGAAACAAATGAATGAAAATACGTGGTTGTCTGGATAGACTATATTCCAAATGCAAATAAAACTGTCTTGGAGGCTATCTTATAAGCTTTCTTTCCAGTTTACAATGTGAAATGTGAACCACTGAGTAATAAATATTAGTCAGAGACAGCTGGTAACTTCCTTGCCAAAACCCTCCTGCTGGCTTTTGCAAACCCACAATATAAAAGGTCACTTGTGAAAGTTCACATTTATCACATTCAATTATGCAGATCAGAACAAAAGAAGATTTCCTAACTATAATGATGTGGTAAAATGTCAACTGACATAATATGGCTAAAAAAAGCATGGGACTTGGTTAACATCCAAAAGGCAAGATGCAGATGGATAAAGTGGATCTGTGCAGGGTACAGACTGCTTCAGTGATTCAATGGGCATCTACTCTGCAGCTCTCTAACATCCTGCAAAAACTAAGACCACCTGCACAACTGACAGATATTGAAGCCATTAAAAAATGGTATTTAATGTTACCATGATCATCTGTGCACATACTACAAAGTGTGATGGCTTCATACAGCTGCATTTAATTTTTACTGAAAATTTAATGATAAATTTACTTTATTCGCCCCATTATATATGAAATAGTCCCTGGCATGCAAATGATGCTTGTGAATGCAGAAGTAATTTGATTTATCTGACCTTGCAAAGACAAATTCCTGTCTGGGGATCACAAACATCTGGCTCTGTTCCATCTCTGTTACAGCTACATGGCACACAGTTAGGGAAACCGTAAGTTCCAGGAGCACACTGATCACACCGACGTCCTTTTATTCCTGGTTTGCATCTTTATCAAGAATCACAGAGGAGAGAGTCAATAAGGGAGATAGGAATGGAGCAGGGAAGAGAAAATAAAACAACAGGCAGGTGGATGTTCAAAGGGATTGCATGGCTATGACACAACTTTATGACTTCCACAGACAAAAAACCAGCAGGTTAGTATTCTCAGATTTTGTATAGTGTGACATTTTAAATGGCCATAGAACTGAGTAGGAATGGATTTGACTTTGAAGGATAAAAATGCTCACAATAGAATTAGACTTCTGCAGCTATTCAGTGCTTGCAGTGCAGGACTACTCTCTCTGTACACCAAGGTGTAAAACATGGATGTTGAATATAGGTAAGCAGAGCTGGAGGAAGATTTATAGATGGAAAATGTGCCTGGGCGTTACTTAAGGCATGCACCTGGTAACAGAAAAATGGGGAATTGTGAGAATATGAATAATTACAGGGACCTCAATCACCCACAAAGCTTGGGTTAGTTTACAACTGTTCACAGTGGATAAAATCCATTTTGCTCTCACTGAAGAGTGAATAACTTAAATTTCCTATACTCTCTCCAAACACCTGAAAAAAGCATTGAAGCAAACCATTGTTTTTAACACACGTAACCCAAACTTACTTGCATTGCCCACTGGTTTTATCACATTCTGGGTTTGCCACATCAACAATTCCTTTTTCTGAGCAGTTGCAGCTCTTGCAGCCAGCAAGGGGATGATAGCTGAAGTAATATTTCTCACACACTTCACATTTTGGCTTCACAGTTCGTGGAGGGCAAATGCATTTACCAGTCACGTCATCACAAAGGCGCTGCCCACAGTTGCATACTAGATCAAAGAAATTGCTATACAAATCAATCACATCTCATCTTACAACAATCAACTCTTGCTGAATATGCAACAAATACATACAACCTTTATGTATAGAAAATATGACTCTTTTCTCTCACTAGTTTAAAGTTCAGGGTCATAGAAACCAACAATGTGGCTGCAACAATAGTTTCAAAGAGCAGGTTTAGTGCTTGGCTCTTTTCCATAGATTGGTTGCTTAACTTCACCTCAGCATTGTTTATCACTTGCCAAAACTGCCAAGGATTAGTTTTGGTGTCAAGGACACCACTTTTACAAAGCAATGTTTATGAACATCAAGTATAGTATCCATGAAAGCAGCTGAGGAGGACTGTTGGTGTAATCTCTGGATTTGTTATTATTAACATCAGAATATGATGAATTAGGAATGCTGTGTCTCTGATTATCTATGGAAAAGCTTGAAGGTGTAAAATGGGGTTAAACATTAACAACTTGGAAATGATTCAGCAGTCAGCACACTGAAATAGTGGCAATATGGATTTTATAGTAGGCTTACAGTTCAGCTGTAGGCCTACTATACCTGATCAGACAACACATGCAAAGGCTCACTTCACCACGAGCTAGGTGTGCTTTAGGGGAATGGGATTTCTTCTGCCTTAAACTGGAAGCTACGCTATGGTAAAGCTAAAACAGCCTGACCAGCCTCTTACAGGATCAGGCTGCAGTACACCCACAGTAAATTCAGAGGAGTAAGCAGGTGGCCAGGTCAGGAGCTGAAGGAGTGCAAGCACATACTTACACTTGCAAAACGGGAATCCATAGTAGCCGGTTTGGCATCGGCTGCACTGGCGACCGATGACGTTGGCTCTGCAAACACACTGCCCTCCCAGGGGGCTGCACGCAGGGCTAGTGGCACCTGCACTGTGGCAATCACATGGCAGGGCTCCGTTGTTGTAGAAGGCCACCAGAGACCTTACAGAGTCCTTACAGAAGGCCGATGATCGTTCTGGGCTATTTAAATTGAAATATAAATCATGTAAGTGCTGGCACTCAGGATTGTTATGAGACTGCTTTGCAGTGGTTCAGTAAATTAGGGTTCTGTCTCTCAAACAGTTTGACATAAGGATGGCATCAGCACACATGCAAGGATATACTTTAATTAAATCGGGGTGAATAGCTTTGAACATGCAGGTAAGAGGTTTTTTTCATAGCAAGTGCGTATTAGTTGTATCAGTTCAGACATGCCAAGCAAAATATCAAATACCAAAGATGGAAATACCAAAGACAGGAAGATGACACAGATTTTCCTCTTTTGTACTGTGAGCAATAAAGCTCTACCTTTACATTGCATTTGCAATAGGAAGTCATGGAAAAATGACTCATGGAAATTCAATGGGTTAGCATAAGCCATGAAAAGCATTTTAATGTAGCACAATTATAGGGATTTAAGACAGCTCTTTAACGCAGAGTAAAAGTAATATTATTCCCAGTTTGTTGTCAATGTTCAGTTTTTTAGAAAGTGATGCTTACTCAATATAAAAACTGTTTCCTCCACATTGGCTGATAAAATCAAATGACTTGTCCACTGTCTTTTTGTCAAGAATTGTGTAACTGTAGGTGTCTGCTGGAACAACTAAGATATTTTCCTTAAAACAATAAGAAAGCTAAATTGTACATTTCAGAGAAAAACAAAAGATACAAGCTAAGGCATTTACATATTTAAATGTTGCTTCATTATACATTCTGGATTTTTTCAAAACTTTTAAGATTTTAACAAAAATAAGAAAATAAACTTTGCATACTGCCCTCAAAGCTGTTATGCTACAAGCAGTGTACAACAAAAACAGTGCAGAGTATCTTAAAAATTTAAAATAAAACCATAAGCAGGGCAAAAGATCCTAAAAATCTGAAGCACAACATAAAAAAATTTACACTTTTTGGCTTTTATCTTTGCATCTATCTCTAAATGAATGGTGAAACTGAGAATAACATTTTCAAGTACATTTACGTAAAACACGTACGAGAACCAGCGTTCTTCCATCCGGTATCGTCACTGTAACAGAGATCATGGCTTCAGAAATGTCAAGCTCAATTTGGTTTGCTGCAACCACCTGAACCCGACAGCCAGAAGTATGAGGGCAGAATGAAGCACTGAAAGTACCTAGAAGAAAAAATATATTGGGTTTATGTGAGAAGGTTTTGGTTGCAGGGGGCTACTGGAGTGGGTTCTATGAAAATCTGTAAGGAGATTCTTCCATGTCCCACAGAGCCAATCCCAGCTGGCTCCAAGACAGACCCAACACTGGCCAAGGCTGCATCAGACCATGGTAGTGCCTCTGGAATAACATATTTAAGAAAGGGGAAAAACCCCAGCTCAACAGCAGATACAGCCAGAGAGAGGAGCGAGAACATGCAAGAGAAACAACTTTGCAGTCACCAAGGCCAGTGAAGAAGGAGAGCTCCGGGTGCTGGAGCAGAGATCCCTCTGCAGCCTGTGGAGGAGACCCACTCAAGAGCAGGTGGGTGCCCAAATAAGGTCTGTGAACCTCTGGGAATTCCACACTGGAGCAGTCTCCTAGCAGGCCTTGTGATCCCATGGAAGGGACCCACACTGGAGCAGTTAGTGAAGAATTGCAGCCCAGGAGAAAGACTCATGTTGCAGAAGTTGGTGGAGGACTGTCTCCCATGTGAGGGATCCCACGCTAAAGCATGGGAAGAGTGTGAGCAGTCCCTTGCTGAGGAGGAAGGAACAGAGGCAACCTGTGATGAACTGAGTACAGCCCACATTCTCTGTACCCGTGTGCCACTCAGTGGGAGGAGCTGGAGAAATCTGGGAGTAAAGCTGAGCCCAGGAAAAAGGGAAAGGTGGAAGCAAAGTGTTTGAAGCTTTGGGCACCTGGTGTTGATCCAGGGTCAACCCAGCACAGCTCCATATCCCAAAATGCTAAGAAAGGAAAGGGGTTAGGTCAAATTCAGATGCCTACCTGACCACACATGTCCTGCATTCACATGGACCTGCACAGAGAACACTGGGTGTGCCGGCTGATAAAAATGTACCACAAATACGTATCTGCCCAAGTGGGGCACTCTGCCACTCAATGTGATCTGGTTCTGGAGAAACAAGAACAGCTCTGGTATTAATCACAGAATGACAAAATAGATTTGTTTTGTGAAACATTCTTGGGCTTATCAGCTGTGCTCAGTGCCCCCTACCTGCAGTGAAAGAGAGGGGGCTTAGCATCTCTCAGCAAGTTCAATTTCTTCAAGGAAAATGGCATTACAACTGCATGCTCTGTTGCCTGCCAAGCACATTTAACATTCTTCTGCAGTCTGTAAGACTGTTGTGTAGTTCAGAAAGAAGCTGGTATTTGGGGCTTTTTTCCCCCCCCCATTCTTTATATTGTCTCCGTGGCTTACTCAGTTTGCAACATTTTCATCATAATCTCATCTTACAGCATTTCATCTATTTAACTTTACTAAGAACATACCTTGTGACTTGCAAAACAAAGTTTTCAAAATATGAAGTACCTGTAATGGTGTCAAGGTGACTCCATGAACTGAACCAGCAGGTAAAGTGGCACTCAATGGATCACGGAGTATATTCTCCTGTACTTCGGAAATCTTCCCGTCTTTGAATGCATCCAAAACCAAAGCTCCTGGTGGAGTTTCAAAAACTGAGGGAATGCATGCTGCACTAAACACAGAACCACAGTAATCATCCTTGGGGCCAGGAGAAAGTTTTAATCATAACAGGAAAAGCTGCTGACTTACAAAAGTCAGTGTATTAGACTGTATTGTTATTGATAATGCAGTAATAACCCCTGTACCTATTTGGATTCTTTATGAATGATCAGAAAGTAAATGAAAACAAGAGGTATGGATTTAACTTCCATAAGAAGGGGAAAGTGTGTACACCTTTAATGTATTAACTGATTTTATTCACACAAAATTTCCATAACTTTAAGTTTTAGTGGAAAGTATTTGCTAAGGAAGAGGAAACTTAAGGGAATCAGGAGCACTAAAAATTAAATACATTTTAGTTAATCCAGTTAGTTACATTCACCAGAATCTGTACTAATATTGAATTCTCAGTTCTACAAATATTTACATAGGTGTATCCTTTAAACATGCAAGTTTTCCCACTGAAGTCAATGGGACTAAAGTATTTAGAAGTTAAGTATATACTCAAATATTTGTAAAACTGGAGCCAAAATAAATAACAGTACTCCTTGAAAGCATCCTTATTCATTCACTGATGTGGTTAACTATTTCTTCCTTGCCATATTTAATTCTGGAATTGAGAGAAGAATTTTCCAAGACTGCAGGATAAAATATTTTTGGGGGTTTCCTGGTTGTATTTGTTCACTTCTAGTAAGTACTCAACAGACAATGATTAAACTTTGATCAAGACAGGCCCAGAACTGAAATGGCAAGCATGTTTCAGGGCCAGAACTGAGATGTATTTGCCAGGCCTGTGTGGGAAATCATGTGCAGCACCCACTTACAATACTGTTCAACTGAGCCAAGCCTCTGCATCTTTCAACTTGATGAACTTAAACACTTTCAGGAAAGCAAAAATGCTGCCAGATAACAATAAAAGCAAAACAAAAACCTATAGTAAACAATGCAAATGTAACAAGAGTTTTAAAAATACCCAACACAAAACCAAAGTCAAATATATAAGTTTCTACATAGGTTTTATTTTGAATCATATTTTTCACCCATCTTCTTTCCCTTTTTTACTCAAAATATAAATGCCTGTATTTGCAAAATAACTTTGGTACAAGGACAAGTATCTCCGGTCTTAGAAAGCTGCTCTCAGTGGTAACACTGAGCAGGAGAACTAAAGCTGTGATTCAATGCTATGCATGCTTGGAAACCAAGCACAGTCACATGTTTTTATCCAATTTACTATCTAGATTTTTCTGCTTTCTGTTTCAATTCAACCATTATATTAGAAGCTACCATTTGGAAAACTATTAGACCAAATCACCAACTCTTTTTGCCTCTTAAGTCCTGCAAATGACATTTACTTTTATTTTGAGAACCTTCCCACTGCTAGATCAGTAGGAAGAAAGCTTTAGGAGCAGGCATCACGAGGCACATCCTGGGGAGTGCAACAGGCACTGAAATGTGGAGGTCCCTAATTTGGAAGCTGCAGTGACAGTTCCTCTCTGTCCCGCAGAACAAAAGACAGGGAGGGGAAGAGCTTCAACAGGACAGAGGAGATGCTCTGTGGAACCCAAACCTGACCACTGGGGAAGGCAAGGTTCAGGTTCAGATCTTTACAGCAAGAGAAGAGCTGTCAGCCTGGATCAACCAAGCAGTACATGAGTCCCCTAATTACTGATGCTATAAAGCATGATGGAGAAGAAGGATCAGCTGGTATTACTGTGTGAGGTGAATGATGAGGACACACCTATCCTAGGGGCCCCACGATGACAGGGAAAAGTGAATAGCTTGTTTGGGAAGCAGAGGTTTACATGCTGAGTAATTTGATGCTGCCAAGTTGTGCCTGAAAGGGCAGTCACATCCCACACCTAGTGACAAATTAAATCCATTTTGGGACAGCTGAAGCAGTAACACGCAGAAGAAAACTCCAGATGGAACAGTAAGCATTTCAGGCCACTAAAGTAGGAATGATTTTCCAGCTTGGACACCCGTCCTACTGGATGGCATGTGAAAGATGCATATTTTCTTACACATCAGCACTGGGAAGTTCTATGGGCCAGGAAAAAGCTGTTATCAACAAAATTCTGTGCAAAGACTGTCTAGATTAACGCTGACATTTCAGCTTCTTTACAAAGACTACTTTACAGAAGTTGCCTACAAATCACCTGTGAGTCACTGAGTAAAGCTTCACTCAGAAGAATTAAAACACTATTTATTCTACCTTTCAAGGTTGTCCTTAGATAATAGGAAGAATAAAACCAAGCAAGTTACCTTCCATCACTGTTACTCCTGTAAGCAGCTATGCACTCTACTTCAGGATCCACATATTCTGGTGAAAATTCTTCAGCTGATATAATGCAAACCTTGTGCTGAAAAACAAGCACAAGGCACAGTTAATATAAATAATAGGGCCAGGCCTGAACAGGAAGGATGAAGCCTAATTTTAGCATAGGGAGATATGAGCCCAAAGCCATGTTCTGTCATGGACCTCCCACAAGATCCTGGATCCTTTTACCTCCCTGCACCTCAATGCCTCAGGGTTAAATAATATTTTTCTGTCCTTGTCAAGGGAATATTGGCTGTCCAGGAGGGAAATAACTAAAAGGTAAGTATATATGTGTGGTAAAGGGAAAGACAGAAGACCAGCTCAAAGGCTGAGAAGCAAGGCAAGGAATGTAGAGAGGTAGGAGGGAAAAGCCCTTAGAGACTTTTGGACCCTGGGGGAACTCCCAGACTTTCTCAAATAAAGGCACAAACACTTGCTCGTGCAAAGTCCATGGGAGTGAGTTTCAGGGACACCCGGATTTCTCACCCAGGATTCAGAACTCATTTCAAAAGAAGCAAGACCTCATATGGATTTTTTATTTTAACTAAAAGTAGACATGAACAAATGAATCTGTGCTAGTCCTGCTGTACCCATGGTGGTAAAGACATAAGGGAAAGCATTGGAGGTGGCTCCCATTTGCCTCTCTGCTCTGCATGAAGGGAACACACGAGTGTCTTTAACCCCAAAACTGCTGCCATTGACTTCATGATTAGGGTCTACAATCCAGAAGCACTTCTTTTCCCCTTCCCCATTTGCTAAGTGCAGACTTTACAATAAAAGGATCTTGTTAGCACAGCAGTTGCTGCAGGAAGCTAACAGAAAATGTAAAAGGTATTAGTTGACACTGACTCATGAAGTGAAAAAAGCATGTATCAGCTGTTACTTCTACTAGTTGTAACTAAGTGGGTTGGAGCTCAAGATTTTTGTTTCTAAAATAGAAAGCAGAAACAGCATATAAGAAAACTTAGTCTCCAGAAAAGCATATTCCTGGTGTGGCCAAAAGAGGTCAGTGAAGGCTTTTTGTTTAAAATACCTAAAAGCCATATGATTAATGAGTGCATTTATTACCTGAAATAAATGCATTTATTACCTGAATTTTGTAAGAGATATGGGAAACTCCTACATGGGTTTTGAGGATTTAGAAAAAATGAAAGATAAAAAAAGACAATCAAAGATTATGTATAAAAGCTACCAGAATATGTTTCCTCTAAAGTTTACTTCTAGAAGAGAAAAGGGATCTGAAATAAAGCACAAGAAAACTGGAAAAAACCTTGCCAATAAAGGCAAAGTTCTGTTTGTCTTTGAAACTGACAAGTGTGCCTCAGCATTCTAGGGTGCATATAAAGCATGTCTAGTCAAGCATCTAACATACATAATTTCACGTTACCTCACAGAATGTGAACATAGGGAGACAAATATCTTTGTTTACCCCATCAAGGAACAAGCATTACCAAAGGGAAAAGGAAATGTGAACTTACCAGAAGAAAATTACTTGATAACGCCTTCAGACGTATCTTTGTGTCTGCGAGAAGGTCATAGGCTGCCATGCGATTCCTGTCATCAACTACAACGCTGCGACAAAGGAAACTGAGACAAAAAGCAGGATTGAGGATGAGCCTGCTGGCATTGCCATGTTGTTTAGGCTGTCACCTAGCTTCACTGCCTGGCTGCTGGCTAGCCACAGCACCTGGCCCTCCTGCTGGACCATAACTAAGCTGCCTGTGGCCACTGTGGAACATGCACTGTCCTCGCCAGTGAGACACAGGATCTACCACGTACAAAACCCTGCTTATCCTGGGTGAGTTAGAGCTGAAGCCTCCAGATCTCAGCTCAGACACCCATGTGAGCTCCTGGCTTAAGTAGCATGTGGACAGACAGCCACACATAGATGCTACCTGCAGACATTTTCACACTGTGTAATGTGGTGTGTAACTAATAGTCTCCTGCCTGGGCCGTGTTCCTTGAGGTGCCAGCACAATGAGTTGCTCCTTTCCACTACTGCCATGTGCCTCTGAGGATGTGAATCACCAGCTCTTGCACACACAGTGGCAGCTGGACAAGGCCTCATCTTAGGAAGCTATTCTGTACACTGAGATACTCCTCAATGCAAGTGAAAAAACAGATTTGCCTCCTTTACAAACCAGAGAATGTGGAAGTTTTGCTCTTGTTTAAAGCATAGATCAGAAAAAAGGTCAGCTCAGGGCTAGGGACATGTAAAAACTAGAGAAATATAGGTCCCTTACTCATGATTTGCTCAAAACCTGTGATGTTTTATTCTCTTACCATGTTTTATTTGGAATATTCAAGCTCACTGAGCTGTAAGAAAGTCTGGAACATTATATTACAAATTCTACAAATTACTGCTATCTACATGTACCTCACTATGTCATTGCTTGATTTATTTTTTATCAGAAGAGATTTGCACCTTCCTCTTTGGGAAAGATGACACAGCACCTCACTCACAATGTGACCACTCAGTTCATGCATGCAGAATGTCTGCAGAAGGGATTTGCTGCATTGCTGCATTGCTACATTAAAGCAGCAAGGGCTTTCTTTGTATTTCTATGAATATGTTTCTAATGTGTCATATAAAAAAACAAGTATGTTAAAAATCAGCCCATAAAATGTGGGAAAAAATGTGGGTATTTTGGGGAAAAAAGCCACCAAAACTTCAATAAAATGGAAGATTTATTGCAAGAAGTTCGGGGCTCAAAGTGTTATGTAACAGGCTAAAATAAGAGCTTTCCCCAGCAATAACCTGACAAGGTCACTGCTCCACATGGCTGTGCTCTGTATCACAAACATGCTGATGAAAATGATTTTTCTTACTGAGCCATTTCATCCTGAATACCCCTAAGCCTCCATTCTGCCAAGCAGTTGGCTCATGGGAGTAAAGGCTGCATGTCTGTAGTCCCCTGGCACTGGGTAAGCTCTCCCAAGGGCTCAAAGTAAGCTGAAGTGCTCAAGTGTTAAAGACAATCTCACTCAGGACAGGCAGAATCTCTTGTGCAGAAACATCTGCAGTAACCTCATCAGTCAACAAGGATAAAGAAGCATTTGGCTGAAGACCTTGCCTACAGCCTAACAGCCAGAGGATGACTTCAGGCAGAATTTCAGAGACCTTTATACTTCTGCTTCAGCAAATCTTGTTAGAAACGGTGGGAATACTCTTGTAACACTGGCTGCTACATTTTTTATAGCCAAAGCCCTTGGACACAATTTTAACAGAAGAAAATCAGTGCCAGCATCTGCAGCCAAGAGCGATGCTCTTCTACTGGACTTGGAGATTAGTAGTTTATAAGGATTTAAAAATTTATATAAAAAAGTAACCCTTTGAATAGAAAAACAATTCATTGAAGCAGTAGCAATATTTAATGAGCTGACTGCACAAAGAGAATTAAAAACCTCTACAAAATCCACAGAATCTTGCACCTGCTTTTAAATCACCCTAGAATTTGAACAATCTACATGGTAAAATGGATTCAAATATATAAAAAGTATAATAATATTCCATGTGCTTATTTAATCATTTAGTGATTACTTCAGAAATTCTTACCTGTATTTACAACTGTATATTCTCACTCTGCCTTCAGTGACAGGTCCAGGGCTATGTACTGTTACCTCTGCAGTGTTTATCTGATCCTCTTCATTGGCATATTCAAAAACCAGAACATACCGACCCACTTGAGGAACATTTATGGTCATCTCTAAATTGACCTGGGTCAAAATAATTGAAAAACAAAAAAGGAGTTAAATCTCTCACTCCCTTTTCTTGCAGGAAGCTCCCATTTCCTGCTCTTTTGACTGGTCAGCATTAGTCCAGAGCCAGTCCTGCACTGTCTCAACAGAAGACACCCAGCAGAATGCAAGCAGTGCTTATAAATATCATTTTGTCCTCTAACAAGAGTCAAACAAGTTCAAGGAACAGCTGCCATTATAACAGTTCTAGGAAAGCTGTAAAATAACCCTGGGAAATTGCTATATTATTATTTCTCTTCTCCCCAGCAGAAAGGGAAGAAATGTTATGATGCTAAAAAATTGCCATCTCTAAGTTATCCTTAACAACATTCAAAAACTGAGTTTATTCTCCACTGAAAAAATATTTCCAGGAACACAAAATTCCTACTATAGCAATGCTTTATTTTGATTCCCTACTCCCTGAAGAGCAAAAGCATCTTCTCCAGCAAACAATAACACTTTGAAACACCAAGGTTTTCTTTTAGGTTACTTGCACAAAGTGGTTAACACAATATTTGATGCAAAATACTTCTAAGTAGTTTAGTGCTGTGGTTACAAAGGTTTTGCTCCAGTTGACTACATAATTATTTTCAAATTTTTCTCAGTATTTCCTTAGGCTACAAACACTTAAACATGTAAATAATTCTGTCAACAGCCCTCTTGACTTCAGTGCAATTATTCATACCAGTAAATTTTGCACATGCATCAGTGATGAAGCACCAGAGCCTGTGGCATGTGAGTATTCTTGCTGTACTTGATATTTTTAAAAGAAATATCCAAGCACAGTAATAGAGGACATAATCATTTTACATTACTATCACATACTTGGTAAAATACCTTACTTTTTGCCAAACATAATTCTAGTAGATCTTCTCATTTCATAAAACATGATTTGCTTTCAAAGGACCTACAGCAGTGGCATAGTTGCTTCAGCTTGTTTTTCAGTAAAGCAAACATTTTACCTAAGTGTAGCTATTTAAGAAAAAAAAGATTAATTTAGAGTGATGTATGTACGCCATTTCTGCTGACAAATCATTATGCCATTTCTTCTGAACAAGCCAGTATGCCTAAAGGAGAAGGATTTTTATTTAATGAAATGTTTTTGCCAGAGTGGAATGTCCACTCCAGTCACAGTTATAAATCTGTGCAAGTCTGGTAGGTTTATAGTCAACATCTCAGATGGGACTGCAATTAGCAGGCAGGAATCTGACCTCTCTTCCAGTGATATGGGCCATCAGTGGCTGATTGGGAGCTGGCTGTCGCACAGGTATTCTTCTGGATTCTCCCCCGTGTCTGAAATGCACTGCCTCTGAACCAAGGACACAGGAAAATCTGCCCAGAGGCAAATGCTGATAGAGCAAGCAGCTTACACCAAAAAAACCAAAAACAAAAACAAAAACAAAAAAAACAAACCACAAGATTATTATTGTTTTCAAGTGCAGCAGGATGATAACAAAATAAAGCAAGGCACTGCTTTAGGCTGTAGCACATCTACTGACTGTTCTGCTGAAGCAGGCCCGGGATGTGTGCAAGGCTCCGTAACTCGGATCTGCAGCAGGGATGCCTCGTAGTAATCACTAGGTAACAGCACCAGATAATCCTAAAAACAAAGAATACAACAAATGCTAAAGCATCCAAACAATGACAGAAAGAACATCTCCAGGCTTTCACAATGTAGCAATCAATGAAACCAATCACATAAACAATTTGTACAGAGGGTACCTGCACGATGTGGGTGGGGCTTTGTCGGAATCCAAGACATTCCTCTCGGTGCCCCAAACCCCGGACAGGGGTCTGGGCGGCCCTGGCAGGAGGCCAAAAACACTTGGGGCTTTGATTTCAGCCCATGGGACAAATTACCAACCTTATATGAGGAATCACAAGTCACAAAAGTTTAGACAGCACAGTAGCAGTAGTTAGAGGGTGAAAGGAAAAAATTTGGGATTTGGTACAGGGGGGTCTAAAATCCTAAGATGGAGGGATTGGGGCGTGCCCTCTCCTTCTTCCTTCTTCTTCCTGACATCCATCTTTTAGGTGATGTTGGCATTCTTAGATTGGTTTAGAGTAGAAAGTCACTGTCTAACATAGGTGTTAGGAATTGGCACACAATTGTAAATATCTAATAGGTAGTTCATAGTATAAAAGACAGCACCAGCCCCGTGGGAGGCAGTGTGCCTTGGACTGACCTGCGAGCCAAAGCTTGGCGGGTCAGACAGAAAATATTTTAGATAAGAGACAATAAACATCACTGAGAACACGAACAGAAGACTCCTGACTCCTTCTTGGACAGCTGGGTCGGGAAAAGCGGCTTCCACCAACACCTGGGGTCATCTCAGAGAGCAGAGAAGACCCCGACAGGGCTTTTTCTGTTACTGCTTGGGCCAATAACATCAGAATGTGTTTCCCTGGCCCTGTAATTTCAGAAAGATGGTATGAAGGCAGCTGCCCTGTGATCAGGGAAACTCTGAAGCCATTCTCCCATCATGTGTTGTACAAGACAGTGCACTGAAGGGAGCTTCCCTGCAGCTCAGAAACTCACAGCCAGATGCCTGCAGTTTTCATCCATGAGTGCAATCCACAAGCACACATCTCAACTCTGGGTGACTTTTTGTTCTGCATTGTTTACTTAAATTAATACATTAGAGCTTAAGTATAACAACTGTTAATGTGAGAACGTGATGGGCTAAGATTATTAATATACACCTTTTCAAAGATATTGTGAAAAAACTCAGCACAAGAATACTGTCACTTTCAGCAAGAAATATGTTTGCAAGCTCTTTACTAACACTTCATGTGGTATTCCATAAATTTAACACAGCCCCAGGCTTAATGACTAGAGACACTGCTTTTTATCCCTGTACAAAATACGTAAGAATTTCAGTATGCTGTCTTTGTGATCATATATATTTAAGGTTTTTCATAAATTATCATCTCCAACAATTTCTCTTTCTGTAGCAGTTTCTTAGAAATGCTGCTATAAAATTTTTCAATTTTTCAGTGAATGAAAGAAGAGAAAAGATAGGAGGATAAAAGCAGTCAGAAATTGACCTGCTCGTAATGCAGCCTAATTTACAATACTCTTACGAAGATTTTTTGTCAAAAAACTAAGTCCTTGGCTGAGCTAAGCTCTAGACACAACATCTGATATGTAAAAATTACTAATTTTTGTGAGCATTTATGCTTTGTGCTGTATGTTAATAATACCATATCATTTGAAGGTACAGATTCCAGATAGACTTAAAGTCTGTAAGGAGAAGAAAAATTAGAGCAGGAAAAAGTCAGAAGAAATAAGAGGCAAAAGTGTAAATATTTCATAATTGTATTCTGTTCCTTTCACTGAAAGTGCTGAATTTCACTTGCTTTCAGGGTTGCTCCCAGCAAAAAATTGTAGAGAAATAACTTCATGACAACCTTCAAGAAGTTGTTTTCCTCAATTGTTTTCTTACCAAGAGGACTTCCTCTGCCATTATACTGACAGTCCATGTGCCTGGAGCCAGTGAGAAAGGCTCTGTGGAGCGTTTTCCTGGGATTGTGATAAAAGCTGGCTCCTTGCTGGGTGGGAAGACAAATTCTTTGCTCTGAGCAGCCCCTGCCAGGAAAAAAAAAAAAATCAAGCAAAAAACCTAAGTGACTATGTAAAATGTCTCTACTTGCTTAGGGAGCTGGACTGATAATTTGGTCCTTTAAACTTCGACAGGAGTTAATCAATGATTTTCAGTCACTATGCATTAGCAATGCACTCGACCAGACACAGAGCTATGCAGTGGCTGTTGTTTTCATTCTTATTACTCTTGAGCAAATTGGTACAGAAAAGCAGAGTTCTGCCCCTGCAATGACCAGCTTTGCAATATTCTGAAATAGTCACTTTTTCAGTTTCCCCTTCCATAATTTTCCATTCAACCTCCCTCTGCAATTACTCTCAATGTGTTCAACTGACACATGTCATATTCTTGTGTGGCTTTAAGTCAAATACTTCAGGTGCTGGATGATCTCAGTAGCATCTAAAATGTTTACTTACAGACAGATAACTTCTAGGCAGAGATGATGGGCCTGTTGTGGATGCCCCATCCCTGGCAGTGTTCAAGGCCAGGTTGGATGGGGCTCTGAGCAACCTGGTCTAGTGGAAGGTGTCCCTGCCCATGGTAGGGGGCTGGAACTGGATGATCTTTAAGCCCCCTTCCAACCCAGACCATTCTGTGTCTCTATGTACTACAGAAATAAAGCTGTGGTATGCTTTGTCAAATGGAAGTCATGAGGATCAACTGTTACAAATATTAAAGGTTTCCTCTTTGAAGAGCCTGGACACACAAAATCTGGTTCTCTGTCTCCCAGCCACTAGAAGCCAGTGATGACCACAAATTTCTGCCACTCTGCTGAGTGGTGTCTGTGAAGTCTTCACTTTTGTCTTGAATTTCTAAAAGGAAGTATAACTTTACTCTTCTCAATAAGGCAGGAATAGTAAGACATAATTCTGCACACAGGCCTGGTATGCCCCTACCATTCAAAGGATATGGAGTAATTACCTTTTATCAGGGCCTGAAAGGCATCACATGTTTTTGAAGTCTGTAATCAGAACTAACTTGGTAGACTGGGTTCATAATTTTAAACAAATCTTACTCATTGAATGAAGGCAAAAGCCACATTTAAAACTTGAATATTAAAGGCAAGTAAACCAAACAAAGTGTCATTACCCTTTCTTTAAAAGCTTCATAAAACCCACAGTTCAGAGCTTCCAAGTACAGGACTGAAAGTACTAAGTGTGGCAAACATTTGAAGAAACAAATGCTGATTACTACTGCAAGCAGGAGTTTCATGCAAACACAGCCAAATCAATTACACAGCAAAAATGGATGAGAAGAAGCCCAAAAGCACTGGCTTTGTTAAAAGTGATGCCTTTTAAGCAACATTAAAGACTTGACTTAGGTGCACCTTGGAAAGCCTTCTCTGATCTAACATTCACCTGAGCTGTTGCACTGCTGAGTTACACCTACCTGCTCCAGGCTGAGATTGACAAGCAGATATGTGAGCAGATAATGTTTCACCTCCAGGGTTAATATACCTCAGGATAATGCGAAATAAGTAGAGGTTTGCTTTTTCCACATTCACAGTTATCCTCACTTCATTCTGAAAAATGGAAGTTAATAAACAAAAACAGCCGTAAAGTGCTGAACTGAGGAACAGTCAGAAGCCATGCAAGCACCAGACTAAAGTCCTACAAGAAAGAGGCAGGCACATGCAGAAAAGTAAATACTGGAATGGCAATGCTGGTGTATGACAGGAGAAGACAGGGAAGCCTAGTGAGAAAATTAATTCACTTACAAGTATAATTAGTGCCAATATGTTTTCCCTCAGCAACTGAGATCTTCCCTTTAGAGCTTTTTGAGCCCAGGCTGACATAGTGGAGGACTAGGTGGAAGAGCTTAGGGGAAGCCACAGTGATAGGCATAACCACCTCTGGCTGGGAAAAATAAAAAGAGAGGGAAAAAGGAGGAATGGAAAGTACATTACTTGTTGCTATCACCCAGAGAAAGAAAAACCACTTGGCAAAGACAAAAAGGCACGGGCAGCTTACAAAAGAGCATAGAACAAAATCTCCTGTGAAATGAAACTCTTGTTGAATACCAGCTGGTCCGGAAGGACACAGAATGGCTCCACTGATGTGTGTTAGTGTGATCCAGCACCAGTATTTTACTGTTATTCTCCCCACTCGTGCCATAAAGGAGGCATATGGTATCAAGGGCTGTTGATATTCCTGCCTTTCCAAGGAACAGGCCACAATCATTGATCCTAGTCTGAGATCCCACAGTATGCAGACACCTCAGACTGTCACTGAAACTGAGAGGATCTGCTGATCCTCTACCAGATCCTACAGTTGCTTAGAGCTGTAATACCAGGAATGCTGTCCTTGTCCTGGGGCTGAACTGACACCTCCAGACCCACAAAATTCTCTGCATTCACAGAGCCCCATTATTTAGTTTTCAGAAAAACTAAGAGACGTGTTAAGGGTCAGTGGTGGATTAGGAAAAAACAGGATTGGTGCAACCTCATGGGTTTGGTATCTTTCCATCCTAAATCCTAAATCTCCCCTCACTATCCAGTTCCCACCAGTTCACCCATCACAGTCCACCTGCTGCCCCTTTCCAAGCTACTTGTGGCATAGTGACCTCCCCACCACTGTGGTCCACTCTGCTTCCCCAAATACAAATGTTTTTTTCTATTTCCCACATCTGAGAACAGAACAAAAAGCCTGTACAAAATGCCCCTGGAAAAGAAATGCAAAAAAGCAGCTGAATTAGAAAGCAGGCATTAAGAAATCACAGATAGTGAAGAGTTGCCTTCATTTACAAATGTGGAATAATACTGAAAATTCAAAAATTATCTGGGATTTAAAAAAACCAAGACCAAAACAACAAAAGAAGAAAGACTGAAAAATGAAGAACATAAAGGAAATCATTGTTTAATGGTTATGTGCTTTTGTCCCATGCTATAGTGATTCATTAGTCCCTGGACAAATGGAGGCTGGACACGACTCTACCAAAGACCTACTTTCATGATGAGTGAACAAATCCCATTTATTGCTCAAATCTACTGTTTTAAAATTCTGCTTCATTTGATCAGCAGTTCAATCCAAAGTCAGAAGGGCCCTTCTCAGAGAAATTATAGTGACTTTCTACCTGTGATTTACTTATTCCCTCAGCTGTTGTTTAGTTTATTCATAGTCTGTCATGAAACTAAAATGTTGCCAATCTGCCTATGCTCACAGCTTCTTTTACTGAACCCACATTTTCCTGTTTGTTGTAATGTGTGAAGGTATCATTTATAATAAAAGCTGGCACCTCTCTCTTCTCTACCCAATGTAAGTTCAAGTGTAAGATGACTTCAGTGACAGCACTTGGAATTTACCTGAAAATCTTGTGGATACAAACTGTCATGGACCTGTGCAATTCAAATTATTTAGTCAAATATTAATCTTCTGCTGTTCCCGCTGTTGGCATGACAAGAATTTCTGCACTTAGTATTATCATGGACTTTAAAGCTGTAAGTCCCCCCTCTACTGCTGTCTCACAAAAAAAGCAACCTCAGAGAACATTTCTGAAGAAGGTGTATTTGCACAAGCAACGTGCAAATGACCTGACAAAAATACCAACACTCACTAATCCAAACAGCAACACAGTGCCAAAGGGTTTGGATTAGTCAGATTCTGTCCTTTTCTCTGTCTTTTTTCCTTGACCTTCCACACACATAGCAGCATTATAAAGACACATGTGGCATGCACTTTTGTTTTCATTTTCACCGCAAAGTCTTGAGTGAAATACCAGCTTACTTGCATAGAGGACATCTGCGCATATCCTCTCCAGCTGAAGCTAGGAAATTCCTGAGGATCGTAGCCAAACCGAATTTTCCCTCCTTGGACAGTAGTACCATCTTCAATCTCAAACTTCATGTGGTGCAGATCAGGAAAAAAATAGTTTTTTTCAGGCCTTTGAAGAAGGAAAAAAACACGCAACAAATCAGCAAAGAATCACCAGTCATTTATAATCTACATCTAAGGGCAAAAAGCAATGGAAGGGAGGTGATCTACTGATGACAGGAATTCTGACAGCAGCTCATAGGTTCAAGACAGCTGGTAAGAGGGATGCAATGAGAATTTTCTTTCCAGAAGCTTTTACAGCTTTCCTTTTACTTTTTCCTATACACCTCTTGATAGATATATAGATACATATTGCAAACTGGTATTGGTTATTTAAGGAAGCAAGTCAAAAAATCTTACTAAAATATAGGAAGGAAACTCCCCGGGAAAATTAATATCAATAACCAGTGCAATTTACCAAGTTAATTATCAACAAACCCAGAGTATCACATGAAAGTATAACATTGTTATAAGGGCAGTTCCAACAGAACTGTGCTGAAGCTGTGCCAGGAGCCCAGCTGGACTCACTCCCGACAGGTGGTGCCCACGACGTGCGCCCTGCACCGGCAGCTGCCCCAGGGCTGGGAGCAGGCTGGGCTCAGGGATCCTCCAACATCACACTGGCAGCCTGGCACACCGAGAGCAGAAGCCAATCAGAAAAAGAGAGATGAAAGCCATCAGCAAACACACCACGGCTTCACCTAATTAAGCACCGTTAATGACTCGTTTCCTGCTCCCAGAGCCCTTTAGACTCTTTCAAACTCAACTTAATACACATGCATAAGCTGCAATTATTATGAACTTCCCATGTTTGTGCTTGTTTTTTTTTTTAAATTTCTCCTTAGAATGTGACAAAAGTCACTTTTTAAAAAACCTCAAATAATACACCCTTCCACCTTGCTAAATGCAGGGCTGCAGTTTTGCAGAACTGCTATTCAAATGTTTTCCTAGCAAGTCAGAATCTCTGCAGCAATATCACAAAGAATAATTATGTTAAAAAATCCCACTGACAACCAAATCTAAAACCTAACTTACAAAAATTGCAAGATGTTAATTTTTCGAAGTCTGGTACCCCAATATTTAATCTGACAAAATTGCAATGTATGTGTTCATATAATACACATATTTTCAACTGACACTGGACAACTATAGTGAATGAGTGACTTTCTACAGGACACAGGACTTGTGGCACAAACTAAAGGACACCTCTAGTAATGAGGTATAGTATGCTGTACTAAGGAACAAGTATGTCAAGGCTAAAAATTTCAAGCTGGATTGAAAGGCAGAATGCTCCTAAACAAGACTTATGCCTTAGTCCAAAAGCACCCTGTTTTCTATGACATGCACAAAATGACTGGGAAGCACAGTCACATCTGCCTTGTTCCTTCTCCTGCTGAAAGGCAGAAGAGGAGTCACAAGGAAGGTTACAGCACCTGCACCAGTGCAAAATGCTGTGCACATGAGTAATTCAAACACCCCCATTCTAAAAGTACTGCCTAGGGAATTCTAAAGACTTCTGTGCTAAGTGCAAATGTTCCACTAGAGATGTCCTTTATTCATTTTACCTTGGCAGCCAAAATAATTATTTTTTTCAAGAGCATAATAACCAGCTTCACAAGTGTCACAGGAATCTCCACAAACATTAGATTTGCAGTAGCAATGCCCATTTTCCTGTGAAGAAAATAAATTTCATCAAAAATGTTTCAGTACCTTTTCAGAACTTCAATCTCTCAATACTTTGAATTCCCTCTAATTGTAAAGAGGAAAAAATTTCTAATCTCAAAAAACAAAACAAAACAAAAAACTCCATTATCTGGACATTATCTTTGTCATTCATCATCTTCAGAAACAGACTAGAAAATACATAAACTCAAGAAGAAAAAAAATGTTTTGAAACTTTATACATCCCTAGGATACGTAAAATTGATCCTTTGATGTATAAAACTAGGTATTTTATCTTCAAAAGCAATAAACAGTGCTAAGATTTCTACCTTAGCAAGTGTTACAATAATTTATCTTAACAATAATAAATTTAATTAATATCTTTCTTTTAATTTCTCTTTACCTGCTGACATTCTGCAACTCCACTTAGTGTTCCACTCACATCACACTGACATGCTGCACAGATGAAAAAAAAAAGACACCTGCATTTCATCTTTTCATGATACTTCACAGGGAAAAACCCCACCACCCAGAATCTGCAATTTTGAGTCAATGTGCCACAAGGTGGATTTTATTCTGGAAGGTTCAGAACAGCAGACTGGTATGAGGTGAGAAGAAAAACAGAAGGAGAAAGAATGAGGACTTTTAAGTATGTGTGATTTACTGGTATGTTTTAAAGTGATTTAACTTGTATTTGAGAAAAAACAGGATTGAGTTTGAATTTACAATTGTTTTCTTTCTTAGAAACATTCAGACAATTGATACAAAACATTGTCTTTCAGTCTGACTGGCACCTTCTATTCTGCAATACTACTCTGGGACCAAATCAACTCTCCATATGAAATAGAAATAGAGAAAATAGTGCAGGGAGGAACTATGCTGAGCCAGAAGTTTAGACAAACCCAGTATTGACTCTGTGACTGAAAGTAGAGAATTACATAGAAAGTGCAGTACTTAACATTTGAGAAGTTGTTTAGTATTTAGAGATCTAAAGTAAAAAAATGCAATGATACTATAATCAGGTCTAAAGCTACTCATCCTAAGTGGTTGTTGTGGTGGAATCTGTTCCAAAGGAAACAGCTGGAGGGAACTTTTAAAGATTTTTTTTTATCTTTACCCTTTTTAATTTTGATTAATTATTATTATCTGCCTGAAAAACCCACACTCCCTGTTGGATAACATTGACAATCACAGGTTATTATACAGATATAAACCATGACAGATCTGTCACACCCTGAGACCACAAGAAGGCTTTACACTCCAAGCTAGGAAATAATATAAAGTGAAAAAGCACTTTTTTCTCAAAACAAGGTTTTCAGGATTACAGGTAAAAACAAGGATTTCAGGGTTACAGGTAAAAATCCTGTCTCGCTCCAGTAGATCTGCCATAGGGCCATATGAAGTGAACATCACTGGAACTTCAGAGCACACTCTGGTTCAGCACTAGGCAAACACCCATGAAATGATGGCCTGGTTTCTGAAAGTAACTGCTGGTATCATGGGTAATGTGGTGTTCCAATTAAGCAGCATGAGAAACAAGCTGTTAACAAGAGTTGTGAAAGCCACAAAGAGCACCAGAGACAGTGTCACAGAATAAAGATGACCATATTTCATAAGCCAAAGGAATATGCCATGAAGCCACACCTGTACATCCCTCGGGGTTTTCTTTGGCCAGGTTCCAGTACAAGGGTTTGCACTTACTGCAGGTAGGGCCTTCAACGTGCTGGAGACATTGACAATATCCCTAACAAGAGAAAGGAGCTAATATGGGCTCACCTGCTTCATAAAAAACTTACTGATCTTTATTACTAAGAAAAACCTAAGATTGTTAAGAGCTCATGCAGTTTACTGACTTTTACAGATACAGGGATCTCAGGCTGATTCAGACATCTTAGATTTTTCTGTCTCATACTATCAGTACAAGATTGTTCCACCCTGCATATTTTTAATGTATCTTATGTATTCTAAGGGTCTCAAAGGATGTACTTTCCAATTCTTTTATAGCCTTACTAGAACTGCTCTAAGGTATTAACCGGTTTGTACAAAGAATAAACTCCCATATTTTCTGAAAAATACTAATTCATCTTCATATTTAATCTTTTTTTATTGGTGGAAGATGCACAGAGCTCTATACAGAAGCCTACATAGGTACCCCTACCATCCATCAGACTCACCCTCTAGGTGAGTGTTTGCTACACATTTTGCTACACATCTACTCTTTGCTACACATTTAACAATGCCTGCAATTTCTGGCAATATGCAATTACCAATAACCATCATCGTATTAACAATAATAATAGTGGAATGGCAACAAAAATGTAATGATTTTTCAAGAATTATTTGATCCTGAAAGGCCTGTTGCAACCCAGACCCAGAAGGTCTTTGAGACATGCACAGGCTTGTATCATGTATATTTTAGTGTTAAGAGTATACCAAAAAGACATAAGCAGTATGCATATTCTATATATAAAAGATAAAACCCCCCATCCTTGACAAGGTTTTGCACTGGTATGATCAAAGAGCAAAACACGAAGTTTATTTCTACTCCTACTCTTCAAACAAGCTCCTGCAATTCTTTTCTAGCCTAAGAGCAGGCTTCAGGGCTTGAGCAATGAGCTGGATGTGTTCAGCAAAGGCATATGAATGATTAACATGCACTGTTAGCTGCAGTGGCAGAATACTTACAGAGTGAGAACCAGCGCTACCTGCAGGGTCACACTCGCTGTTCACACCTTCAGAAAACAAACACATTGAAAGATCTTTTGAAAACAGAGGCTGTGGAATGTAGTAGTGCAGAAGCACAAAGTAGCCAGTGTGAGCTTGAAAGGGCTTTCCAATATGGTTACTTTGGAGAGACTCAAATACTTACCAAGACAGCAGAAGCCTTTAGTAATTGTATTTAGCCTGATTTATAGTATTTAGGTTCGTATGCAAAGCAGTCACTTGGAAAAATAGAACACTAACCTATGGAACTAATAGATATTAAAGTTCCTGTGCCATCAAAATGGAAATCTTTTCAATGGAAATATATTTGAGAAGATTTATTTTCTTCTGTGTTGCAGAAATAGGAAGGAAAGCCCTGGTAAAAGTAGGGAAGGCTTTTACTCACGCAAGCAGTTGGGATAGCTGTAATATCCTGGAGCACACTGGTCACATCTCAGCCCAGCATAGTTACTACGACACAGACACTGCCCTCCAGGACCACAGGTATTCCCCAACGAGCCAACACCATCACAACTGCATGCTGCACAGAGAGAAAAAAAATAACAGACACATGCCTAAATCTAGAATTTGCCAAAAAACTTACCTTTGAATGTAAATCAATCATTTATGTTCAGAAAACCAGACAAACCATAATTTTACCATAAAAAATAAATATCCCCAAACAGACAGTTATTCTGCAATTGCAACCTCAACCACTGATAATCTTGGTTCTTGCAGTTCTGTAACTCACAGCTAAGAGATTCAGTTTGATGCCTTGCAAAACACATGTAAGGGACATAAATCCATCTTATATTTGGGAAGAATGCCACATGAGAGAAGTACTTTAAAAAAATCTTTTAAAAATATATTCAAAGCATGTTCTCAGCTATAACAGTGAACTTCTCATAGAGTTACCACTCTTTTGGGCTAACAGCTAAAGACAAGACCTGCTATTTCCTTGAGATGATGCTGGAATGTTCCACAGGGTCACACTTCACAGGTACAGGAATGGGACCCCATCTGGGCATCCCAGCTGTCCCAGGTACAAGATGAAGTGCTGTAGTTAACCACTTGGATGTTATGACTGCCAGAAATGGCTGACTGACAGAAATATAAAGCAAACAATGTCTTCCTGTTACATGTTCATGTTTCTTGTTCCCCCTTTTGGTTCCTCTTTCTGCTGCAGTCAAAGACATCTGACTTTGCTGTGTTTACTTTAAAGATGCTTGGAAAGACACAGGGCTTGCTAGGAAGTTAGTGTAAGAGAAATACAAACACTGAAGCTTCCAAGAACAATACCTACACTAGAGTCCCCCATCATTTGACTATCATATAGCATTCTCTCCTAATTTTAAGTATTAGCGTTTTGTTTAAAGGTTTTGTTTTGATACCACTTTATTTGAATAAAGCTTCTATTGAGTTCAACAAGTCATGACCAGAGAGATTAGTTCTAGTCACAGCAGCCCAAAAAATATAGATCTGTCTCTCATCTGAAGATGACAATTCCTTATGGGAATAGCAGGCTGGGCTGCTCACTTTCCCCCACAGCTTGCAGCATGCTGTGTTAATTTATGTTTAAACCCATGGCAGCTCATTTTAACTGAACAAACTGTGAACTGCAGCAGTTCTGAGTAATCCCACTGACTGTGTTTTCAACTATTTTTATCTGTCTTTTACAATTTGTTTTTGCATGCTCTTTTAAGCTTTTATGTCTCTTTTCAGCTTTTGGTGTTCAAAGATCAAACATATTCAATACGGGTTTGATTTGCTTTAAGATTGCTACTTGATTTTGCCCTAGTAAAATAAAAAAAGGTTATTTTAAAACCACTGAACAGTGTGTACCAATGCAGAATCCTGATTTTATGTTTTTCATTAAAAGTGTTCATCTACTCCAGACCATAAAACCCACAATCATGTGGCGTTTATTCCACCCATTGTGTTTGGTAACACAACACAGTCTATCTTTTCAAGGTGCCACAGTTTAACTCCAGCTGGCAAGTAGGTACACACAGCCACTCACACCCCACCTATGGGATGGGGAGAAGAACTGTGAAAAAAGGTAAAACATAGCACTGTACACAGTACTAGGAATAAAATTAACTCTACTCCAGCTGACACCAGGGCATGAGAGCATAAAGAATTCTGCTGTCCCTTTATAGGAGATAAACAACTGTATAAGCCCAAAGGAAGAAGACTGATGTAGTCAACAGCCAAAAATAACAAGAGAGAAGAAAGCAAATCATAATTTTATACCTAAATCTTGTTAACCAATACAGGAAAGCACATATCAGAACTCTGCAATATTCTATATTCCTTCTCAATGGAAAAATCAATAAGGATTAAGGCCCCCCTCTGTCATTCACTTTAAAGGCAGACAAGACCTAGGACTTGATGGGAGTTCTCATATGCACACAAGACCATTATGATACTCAAAAGTTATACTCCATTAATCTCCTTGTCTTGTAAAAAAGCAGGCTAGTCCTTGGTGGGAAACTCCATAGAGATCTTTCATGTTTCATGCCTACATGGACACAGGTTGGGTCCTGTCAGATGACCTTAAAACAAGTGAAAAACCACCATGAAAGGCAAAATGAGAGCTTCAGGTTTTCAGATTTACAGAACACACCTTTTACAAGGTACCAAACTTTGGTACCAAACAAGGTCCCAAAGACTCCCTGCAAAAGCAGACCAGTGCTTCACAGTTCTGCTATGCTGGTTCCTCAGCAGTCAAGTATGCCCTGTTGCTGTAGGCCTCCATATGAGAACAGCTCTCAAATGCTTTGGTTATTAGTAAGACAGCTGTGCTGACTGAGGGTACATCAAACAGTCTGACTACAAGAGAAAAAAAAGGCCTGAAATTGGAGAATTAAAATATATGAGGATTTCACTGTAGAGCACAAGAGGGAGTTGCCCATTTGCTACTGTGAACGTTGCTCTGGCTGCTGTCCTGGAAAGCACTGCTGTCTGCCTTTTCAGGGCCTGTTTGATGCTGCACATGCAATCAGCAGCCTTACCTTGACAGGCAGGGAACGAGTGGTGGCCAGGCTGGCAGCTGTCACACCGAAGTCCAGCGACCCCTGAGCGACAAAGACACCTCCCAAGAAAATCACAGACTTCGGGCTGGGTACCCATCAAGTTACATTCACACACTGCCAATGAGAAAAGATATTTCAGAGACAGTCTCTGTACTGGCTCTCTTCTTTTATCTTTCTTGAAACAAAAATACATTTGAAAAAAAATAGCAGTAAAAGCAACTCCCTAATGCTCAACAGCACGACAATTTTCCCATCAGATTTATGTGGATTCGTAACAGCTTTTATTGATTGCTCACATCTGTAAAAACTCAGGAGCAAAGAAAACATTAATGAAAGAGCAAGGAAGCTGGCTCAAAGTTCAATTATCAGTGTCAAAGCACTACACTTGGCCTGGCCCCACCAAGAGTCTGATTTATCAATCCCAAGTGGTTTGCCAACTACTGAGAGTAGTTCCATCACTTCTGGGATTGAAGCAAAACAGTTAATGATTTAGATTTACAATCTCAGGTGGGAGTGGTCAATAAATAGTCTAAAAAGACTGTACAGAGACAATTATTAAAGTTCAAAACCAGTCAGTTTTCTAGTATTGATTAGATAGAGTAGCTTGGTGCATCAAAGTGAGGTTGCAAACCCATATTAAACACAATTTTTTAAAAAAGAACCCCAAGGATAAGTAACAGAAATATTTCCAAATTTATTCTAAGTTTAATCAATGTTACTAAACCCAAACACAAACTAGAGTCTGGCAGCTGCATCAAACAGCAGACAGCAACCAAGGAAATGGGAATTTTTAGATCAAAATCTCCCCTCAACACATTATTCTTCTTTGACTCGTGTGAGTTTTGGGAGAGCCTGTTAAGAATACATCTCCATGGCAAAATAACTTCATCCTTCAGTATAAAACCAGGTGTTTTGGATATACTTGCCAAAAGGGAATGTTTGGCTTACCCTGGCAGAAGGGGTACTGAAAATAGCCAGCTGCACAGGTATCACAGGAAAAACCTCCAAATCCAGTTCGACATCTGCACTGCCCAGTACTTCCATCGCAGTCACTGCCCAGCACTCCTGCACCGTGGCACTGGCACGCTGAAGAGCACATTTGTAAATAAAACATTTGCAGTATTATGATCTTAAAGTTCTTATTTCCCTTGGAAGCCAAAGGCTGGCATTTATCCTGGAGCACAGGCTCCAAGTGTCAAAGAAATTATGCCACTTACACAGACACTGGGGGCCAAAATACCCTGGTTTGCAGCCTCCTTCTAGTTAAACAGGAAAGGAAAAGAAAAATAACAAAGTGAGTGCATATAATCCCAGAATTCCTTGTAATTTTGCAGAGAAAAATAGATCAGTACTTAGTAAATATTACTTTTGAACAAAAATACCCTATTTGTATGAGTTTTACATGCAAAACCTCATTCAAAAAAACCACAATCTGTAATTGTGATTAGTCTGACAGCAAAAATTTACAACTTCTACTAAAACTTCCACTTAGAGGCAGCTGCCTTTCTTAGGCCTTCAAATTCAGATGCTGCTCATTTAAATGGTAAAGAGCTCAAGATCTGGTTTTTCCTGTTATATTTATTCACTTTCCTTTGGATTTTTTTTTCTTCTTCCTTTTAAAAATTTGTGAGAAAAGGGGATATGCAACAGAGAATACCCAGAGGCCTACCAGGGAAATTATTTTGGATGCTGTACCAAGGTGAAATGCATTACATGTATGCAAGTGATTAAGTGCTAGCTGTGATGATGTCTCCATTGTGTAGAACGATAATATAGGCTAAAAAATACAAGCCCACCAAGGGAATCATTGTATGGATTTCAGGCAGCTTTGCAGTGGGCTAAACAAGAAATATGAAGCTTTCTTAGAAATCAAAGTACTTCACTGCCAAGGGCAACATACAATTTGCCAGGTGAGAGAGGACAGTCCAGAGGCAGAGGCCAGCCAGCCTCAAGAAAGATTTACACCGCAAAGCAGTGGTTGTCATGTCAGAAAGTTGTACATGTCAGAAAGCCTTGATGGATGTGTTCTTAAGTGCACCAAACAAGATGGTCAGCTCCTCCTGCAGATGTTTACCAGAGGCTTGCTGAAGTGATTTTGATCCATAGCTCCTCCTGGAGCTTGCCCACCTAACTGTTTGGTATAAACATGACAGTATGATGAACTTCTGGCAAGAACAAAAGTTCTCTTGAAAGATAAATACCAACAGAGGCAAAAGTGCAACCTAAAAATCAACTTAATGACTCTAGTATTCTACAAAAGAGCAGGAACCACTGAAACAGTGAAAAATAGCAACATGGGGAAAAACAGTAAAATGGAGAAAAACCACCAAGAACTTGCCTATTATGTCACCAGCCACAGCATCACTTGGAATTGAAGAAGTAGAAGGGTATACAGGAGTATCTTTAAAACAAAAGAAACAACGAGGAGCATTTGAAACAAACACATTAATTTCATTAAAAATCATGACAAACAATGAAGTTATCTACTATCAGAACAGAGTGCATGATATTCATATGACTCTAGTAACCAACTTCAGCTTAGTTTTCTTTAGTTTTCTTAGGAAAGAGGTAAGAGACATTGCACTTTTGATTCCTGATTCAGATACAAGGTTTTCTTCTTGAAAAACCAGAATGAAAGGTCAGACACCATTTGGAAATGCCACCAGGTTGCCTTCCTGCTCCTTATCCTTTTGTGCAGAAAGCTTTCTTACACTAGACAACATTGTGAGAATTATCTATGGATGTTCTTATTTACTTCACATTTCCTGCTTCCAGCTGAAGCTCCATCTCCTTCTATGTGGCATTACCAACCTGCTACATGAACTGACATAATTTATGACATATACATCTTAGGAGCTTTTATTTGAGAGTCCTCCAGATTGTCTTTTCCATTCTTAAATTTTCTTGCCTTGAGATGGGATCCAAAGTCAATGAGCTACACACATCTACCTGAGCTGAACTAATTTAAAAATGTCAGATTTCAATCAAGAAGATATATGAGATGTGATCTAGAATGCAGTGTGCAGACAGTATTCTATCACAGCCATTGAATTTAAACAACATTCAATTTTCACAGGGTTTCGTTTTGGGTTTTTTTTTCCTTTGTTTTATATTGTTTTCTCTCTTCCTGTGTTTCTATTGTGGTACCTCTCTTCTAGTCAGATCTCAGATCTTGTCCCAGATCAACACTTGTTGTTTACCAGCTGTCAGAAACACATGTCTTTTTTCTGAAGGCACAAAACATCCCATTGATGCATTTCTGCAATCTTTTCATGGAGTCAGAAGATTTTATGCAGCAATCCTGATGATACACTTTCTGCTCAATTATTTTATAAGCAATTTTTTATGGGAAAAGCATTGTTTATCAGAGATGCAAGTTCCAAATCCTAGGAGGTGTCAAGGAGAACACATACCCTTTTTCTCCCCTCTCTGCCGTTACAGTCATGTTCTGCTTCTCTGTGCAGGTGGTTTTTATCCATAAAAATCCTGACAGGTGTTTAAAGAATTTGTTCAGGGCTTTAGGACTGGAGTTCACAACTCACTGAGTTCATAACTCACTCATCAGGCTGGAAACCTGATGTCTCAAATTATTTCAGAATTGTGAGAATGCAGCACAATCTCTGTTTTTCAAGTCACTATTATTTTTTAAATAAACCCAACTCTCTTCAGTAATGCAAAAACTGATTTATCAGAAGACATAAATGTGAAGCTGAAATACCAGATGTTTTTTAACCAAGTCAAGAGCAATGAAAAACATTCATTCTTTAATGCACATTTAAAATACAGAAAAAGTGGCAGTTTTACTCATATACTTACAGACACAAAATGGATAACCATAGAATCCATCAGCACAGCGTTCACAGTGGTCTCCCTGGAAATTCTGCTTACAGAAGCAGCGGCCAGACCCTTCCTCACAGCCATCTGCATGCTCCAAGTTACAACTGCAGGCTAAGTTAAAGTACCAGCAATTAGGCACTCTTTGGAAAATAATCAATTTGCCTTTTACAGCAGTGCACAATGGCATTGTAACAACAAACCTGCAGATGTGAATGACTCCTTATTTAAAGAGTTAACATTTCCCAAGTACTTACATATCACCAACACATCCCTTAAAAGCAAAACCCGAGTTATTTTCTTAGAATGTTTAGGAGTTTTTAATTCCAAAAGCTGCGTGTTGTTCCTCCACAGCAATTTTTCTGTGGCAACCACTCATCTCTCTCCATGGTCTAGGTTAAGCACCACACTATTCACTTTCATTTACACACTACATGCAACACTATGACCACAGCTCTGCTGACTTCTCACTCCTTTCAATCCCCAAACACAACTTAACTGTAGTTCCCTCCTGCCTGTCAGATGTCTCCTTCAGCCATTTAATCCAACACTTTCCTCTTACCTATACTCAGTTCATTTTCAAATGTTCTATTTGTAATTACCCTATTGCATCACTTATTAGTCGATGGGCTCAGCGCTGCATGAGACCACAGGAGGGATCCTTGTGACCTTTTGAGCTATAGAATAAAATTTTCAAGTGACCAAAGAGTAGCTCACATGTACATCAGAGAGCTAAGAGAAAGAACATCACCCGAACAGAAGATGATAATAGCTTCCCAGGGGTCCTGAGATCCTCCTCACTGTGGGGTGTGTAGCAGCATCCCAGGTTTCAACGATCCTATCTCCTCCATACCCTTGTATGGCCTATTTTCTATCTTCCTGCTATTCTGAATATGCTCATATAAGTTGAGAAGAATGTAATTTAAAAGGTTATAGCAACACAGAAATTCATTTGTAGCTGTTCTCCAATATCTTTCCCTCACTCTTTCATTTCTTCCTTCCCAAAAGATTCATCCTATGCCTTGATTCTAGCCCAAACCCCTCAAGCCACCAGGAGAAGACACTCCATAGGGAAGGACTCACGTATGCAACCATCGGGAGCTCTCACTGGAACACCGTAGGGGCGATAGTAACCTTTTGCACACTTCTCACAGTTAATCCCAGCTGTGTTATGCTGTGCAAAATAAAACAAGAGGATAATACAAGATAAAGAGAGGAACTTGGAAGAATTAAGAAACAATAACATCCTTTACACTGTTTCTACATACAAGTAGGAAGGGGGAAAATTGAATATGACTGCAATAAAGAATCAGTCATCATGTAGTGTTCTTTAACCACCTGTTCACTACAGGGTTCTGAATCATGGTATTCTCACATAAAACAGCTGAATTTTTTCTTTAAAGCACTATAAACCCCTCCTTCCATTAAAAAAAAAAAAAAAAAACCTTTGGAAAAACATCTCTTTATACCATAAAATGTCTCTTTTTAGGCTACTTTCTTTCTGCCATGTATATATTGTTCAAGAAACTGCAACATTATTTTTTCTTATGCTACATATTAATTTTCTGAATACCTTGTATCTAAGATCAGCAACACTAGAAGAAACCAAAAACTGAAAAGTCCAGCCAGCACAAAATAGATTTTCCACTAGAAAAGTATGTGTCTCTATAAATATGTAGTTTAGGCACACCAGAAAAAAAAATCCTAAATAATTTGAACTACAGCAGTGATGGCTAATACAAGTTGAGTAAATCACAGTCATGAGGCACCCTGATGAGCTCACAGACACGAGTGCCAGGGAACCAGAGCAGGAAGCTCTGCCCTGGAGCAGGCAAAACATTTCCCCCAGCTCCCACTCCCTGTTTAGCTCCTCCTTAGGGAGTGTTGCAATTCAGGGCTAAGCAGGGATACAGCATTTCCTGGATGGACTGGTGAGCAGTTCATGAGCAGGGCACTCAGGACTCTGCATGTTCTTCAGCACTGCTCACTCCAGTGGCACTCCAGTGGCCCCAGCCCAGACAGAGCTTTGGGAAGATGCCAGAAGGACAGGGTGCAAGTAATCCAGGAGTTATTTTGAATGTATGAAAGACAAGCAAACAAGACAAATAGCAGAATTACAGCTCTGGGATTCTGAAAAGCAGATTTGTCCTTGCTCAGAGAGCTGCTTGGCAAGATCCTGTGTGGAAGTGTCCTGGGTGGGAAAGGGGACCAAGAGAGCTGATTCTCATGGACAGCCTCCTTAGAGCTAGAGCAGTTCTTTCCAACATGCAAGCATGGCAGAAGGCCAGCACAGATAAACATAGAGTTTCTGATCGATCTCAAAATCAAAAAGAAAGTGCATGGAAGGTGGAAACTGGGATAGGCTACTTGGTGGCAATACAAAGACATTGCCCAAATATGCAATAGTAGAGTTCAGAAAGCCAAAGCTTAGCAGGGTTAAAACTAGCAAGGAAGGTGAAGCACAAAAAGAAAGATTCCAAGAGTAGACGAGCAGCAAAACAAAAGCTAATGAGGGTAGGGGCCCATTGCTCAGTGGGGAAGGAGATCCAGTGAACAAATTTAGAACACAGGAAGGTGATGGGACATATCCAGCATAGTTAACCCAGGGCAAAATATTCCCAAATCAACCTCATGGACCTCTGTGATACAACAACAGGTGCTGTGGGCAGACCCACACAGATGGTGAGGGACTGAAGCACATGACATCCAAGAAGATGGTTGGGTTTCTTCAGCATTAAGAAAAGAAGGGTGAATTTATTGCTAGCTACAACTACTGGATCAGAGAATACAGAGGTGATGGACCCAGACTTGTATCAGAGGTGCACAGAAAAAGGATGAGAGGCAAAAGCACAGATTGGAACATGGAAAATTTCAATTAGATTTTGGGGACAAAATATGTCATGCAGGCAGTCAAACACTGAAACAGGTTGGCCATGAGTAGCTGTGGCATTCCAATCTTTGGAGGTGTTCAAAGCTTGAAGGAAAGAGTTCCTGAGCAACCTGATCTAATTAGACCTGCTCTGAGTAGGATTGTGTGGTTTCCAAAGCTCCTTTGTCATCATACTCCAAAGAAACTGATTCTATCTTTGTATGCAACACTTCATTTATATCATTTCTTCATTTGCACATCCATTTCTAAAACTTTTCTTTCCCCTGACATAAACAGAAAAAGCAAACTAAAATTCATCCCTTTGCCAGTGAAAACAACAACAAACATTTAAAAAAATTATAACCAAATAAAATAATTTTTTAAAATTTTTAATAAAATATTTTTAAATAAAAAATAAACTATAACAAAAAAAACCCACCAAAACCAAACAAACAACAAAAAAAAACCAACCAAAAAAAAACCCCAAAAAAGAAAGCTAAAATTGGATTTATGGTAAACTCATTTAATCCAACTCAATTTCCACAAAACTAATTAAAACAATTGGTATCAGTCATATAACTAGGATTTGTAGACTAATTTTGCTGTTTTCTATCTTTGAAGCAGTATTAAAAGAAATGTTCTTTCATGAACAAAGAGCTGATAGAAAGGACCAACATGGTAAATCTTCCTAGACTGTATGAACAAAGTTCTGCACAGAAATGTCAATGGGAAGACAAAGAACATTTCTTCTATTCATGTTAGTAAAAATAACACTACTCTCTTCTGACTGCCTTTTGGACAATATATGATTATACTGTGACAAGAATGTGGAAAGCATAATCTATTCTGGATATATGCCTTTTTTGTTACTTAAATACAGCTGTATTTTAAAATGCTCAACATGGTAATACTTAAATCATGATGCATAGATTTCACAGGAACATAGAATTGATGATAATTTTCCTGCAATGCAAAATTCTGGTCAGCTGCTTGTCATACATCACATGACTTGACAACAAAAGTAAGACAGACTTCCAAGTAAGTCTGGATTTATTTAACCACGAGATCACTGAACCAATGAATGACTCAGGTTGTAAGGGACCTCAGGAGGTCAAGTAGTTCAGTCCCACAGAGATAAGGCCAAGACTAGATCTTTATCAGAGTCTTATTTGATCTTTCCTCATAGTCATTGCCAGAGTAGAACAAAATCAGAATGAAAGATATTCTTGTTCTTCCCAAGAATGTGCTATCCATTTATGACAGACACAGTGTAAAGATTCTGATTCCAAATTTACAACTTTTGATTCAATCCAATGGAGCCTCTAAGATAGTTATGGAGCTCATGCCCTCAGTTTTCAGGGGAAACTGAGGGAATGACTTTGGTTGGAGTGGAGAGGGAAGCTGCCTAATGGCTGTTTTCCTCTACCTAAGGCATCTTTCCTCTACACAAAAGACAAAACCAATTATTCTCACGCAAGCACAGCACAAGCCAAAAGCCAGCTATCCCAAGCTGCAGTTGAGGAAATTCCTGCTGAACAGAAGTGTGATCAAGTGCTGTTAAAGATTACCCAGAGTGTGTGTCAAGTGCATCCTCAGAAATTTGCAGCATTCAACTGGGTGTTTCTTAGTGCAACTGGATATAATTTTGCAACCAGCCTTGGTTTGAGTGGAGCACTACTCCAAAAGGATTCCAGAGGGATCTATCATTCTGTGCTTTCCCAATATCTATAACTTTCCATCTTGGTATAGTCTAGATCCTCCTTTATTTCTGCTGATGAGAGAGAGTCCTCTGTGTTTCACTGCAGTAAGGAACCAGCTGGCCTGAACTGGCATTTTATTTGGCTAATTTTACCTCCTTCTGTTAATCAGGGAAATGGCAGAGCTTGTAACAACAGGAAAGGGAACTTTTATAACTGATCAAATTGTTTGCTTTGATTGTGTGGTTTTATTTTGATCACACAGGACTGAGCATAAATACAATTTTTATGTGTCATTTACATATTACCAAGCAATGCTGAACAAGGTAAATTATTTTCACACACCTTTTTCCACACTTTGAGTACAAGTAGTAACACCATCAGAAAAATGGGCCAATCTGGACTGGTCAGACCCAAAACTACTGCTGTGAACATTTTTTTTAAACTGATCAAAATGACCTTTTTACCTGGCAGTTAATGCAGACTCCTCCACCTTCATAATGCCCATGGATGTTTAAGCTTGCTCGATGCTGATCAACTTCAGCATCATAGTAGCAATCAGTGGCATGTCCATGGCAATTGCAGGCTAAAAAAGTAATATGACAAGTCAGCTTTCTTTATAATGCTGGAATTTAGCAATCTCCAGCATTTACCTCCAGCAGAGGTGTAAAAGTAGATTGGATTTTTTTTATGTGTACATACATTCAGGCATGCTGGACTATACTCAAATGTACATACTTACCAATAAACAACTGGATTTTCATACCAGAAACATAATACAATAATGTGGACATAAAGAAAATGTGCAGCTAGTGTTACCAGAGAAGGCAACAGTAGTACCATCTCAAAACTATACAGTTATGCATAAATGCAGAATTAGGAAGCTCCAGAAGAATGGCCACTGTAGTGGTTTTTTGGTTTTTTTTTAATTATCAAAAACATACTCAGTGGTTTATTTTGCCATGTCTCAAAAATACATCTGGACTGATGCTATGTGCACCAAAACTTTATTTAAAATTAAAAATTATAGATAAGATACATTTAAATAAAAAGTCTTACACCAAAGAACTCTCATATTCAGCTATAGCTACAGATATACCAGCAAACTTGGCTATAATATAATTCTGAGTAGAAACCAACCATAACAACAAACAAATAGAATAAACCAAAGGGCTATAAACTCACTCAATGTCCTCTTTTTTTTCTGATTTGATCTTCCTTCTTTGCTGGAGAGGCAAATGGGAATATTTTGGAAAGAATGCAGGGAGCAAAAACAGGCTTCCCCGATCAGCTAGCATCTGGGTGCTAGCTGATCTTTTAATTACAAGAAATTCCTGAAGTTATGACTTGATAAAGCTATTACTTCATGTTTAGGGAAACCCTCCCTTCATCTGGACCAGGGGCCTGGAAGGCAATGGATTACAGAAACTAAGGGCTCTGCCCCTTCTTCAGGATGAGGGAAGCATATGGGAGGTAATCCTTCTGAACTCTATTCCAAGTTCCAGGCACAACTGGGAGCACAATTTAGGGACAACCGATTTTCCATGTCTTGCTACATAATCATACAGACAAGAGAAGAGAAACTGGATCATTCTCTGCATTCTCTCTATGTCTTTATCTGAAGAGTTGTGGATAAGGAAGCTTTTTCCTAGAAATTACCAACCACACAGCTGAGGAGGTGCCCTGACATCAGGCTCCCTTATGGATTACTGATAAGAATTGGACAGGGTTCAAAACTGGGCTCCCTTGCCAGGATGTAATAGCCTATGAAGACCTTGGGGTTTTCTCACTCATAAAATTCTTCAAGAAAATAAAACATTACACAAATGAGATGCTGGCTCAAGTTATTGAGTCAGAAAAGGAAAAAAAGAGAACATTACATATATATATGTAAATAAAACCTGCCTTGCCTCTAGGGCCAAACCACCTGTGAGCTACAGCTCAGCTATGTCTTCCAACAGCAGTGGGAAATTATTTGCTCTGGTTACAGCAGCAGCACTTTCACTTATAGGGGAATAGAAATCCCTTCTACCTCATCAAGCACCTTTTCACCACTTTGGGCCATTTGCTGATCCATACTAGGAAGCTCACAGCAAAATGTTGGGCTGATCCCTAAAAGCTTCCACCAACCTCTTTCAACCAGTTTCTCTCAAGGAACCTCAGGCTTCTGGAAAGTTGAATAAGGTTGTTTTAATTCCTTCACTGCTGGCTGCCAGCTAAAGAGGCCTGCACCTGGCAAATGCTCTCAACAAATCACCTCAAACTGCTAGGAGCAATCCATATTAAAAAGGATATTTTTTCAGAAGTAGTAAGAAACAAAGTGGTTTTGGCTCAGAATCTTGTCGGTGGTCTTCTATACACTCATTCTTCAAAAACCATGACATTATTTATGCTCTTTGTCTGTCTTTCTGGCAAAAAATGTTTTCCTTTCAAAGAGGGGGACTTGAATGATGTTTCAAATATTATTCAAAAACTGTGTCCCAACATGCCGACCTCCTATCAAACATTTTAATCACATACAACCTCCTTCCCCCCTCCCAAGTCTTAGTACTACAGTTTTAATTAAACAAGTCATCTCTTTATTCCTCAGAGTAATTATATAGGTACATCTCTGGCTTTCAAATAAGGTTCTCTTGTTAAAGAGTTTGTACCCACTGGCGATGCTACTCTCAGGGAAGGCAGACGAGAAAAATAGATTGGGCCAGACACAAAGGAAATGGTTGTGCACAGAGATTGCAATACTCTGCACCACCCCACCTGGTTTCTACCCAGGGGGATGCAAAACACCCACGTGTGACAGTACAAACCCATCACCAAAAGAGGGTCCCTGCTGACGCTTTCTTTAGGAATGAAACACAGGGAGAGTGGGAGAAAGGCAAATGGATGGGCTTCTCCAGCTTGACTACTCAGTCTGTAGGGCTAGCATGCTCCAAACACACAAACACAAGGATGGGAAGAGGTACAAGCGTGGATTCAGCAGGATTCCCCACCACAAACACCTTTGTGCCACTGGCACACAGCCAGTGAGAGGCAGCTCTCAGCCTGAGAAGGGAGGGCAGCTCAAGCACTGTGAGCAGTGGCAGCCTCGAGCAAGCTCTCTGCAATCCAAACACCAAGAGGCCAGGTGATGGAAAGGAACATTCTGCAGTTGTACAAGATGCCTATAGTCTCTGCTCTGCTTGGAGACCCACAGTCTCTATGACTGGGGAGAAATGTTGACTCAACGTTCTACAAAAAGTCTACTTTTCTCATGTTCATATTCTCACACAAATTATTACTTTCACTGTTTAATATGAAAGAAGAACATTAATAATATTCACTGCATTTTTGATTCTTTATTCCTGTATGGAAAGCATTTTCTCTATACAGAAAAAAAAGATGTTAAAGCATGCTGGTTATGTTCCATGAACATGTGTGCTACAGCTAATTCCCACCCTCTTGTCAGTATCTCTTTTAACACACCATCTTTTTGGTTACTCACGTTCACATATATTTGTGCTCCCAGCTGTTGCAGGTTGCCACTGTTTCTGATTATATCCAGGGCAGCAGTGATCACAGGTTTCCCCACAAGTGTTATGCTGACATTCACACTGAAACCTACAGAAATAAAAGCCTCTTAATGAAGCTGGGCTTAAAATACATCTCTAAAGTTTTTAAATAAAAAATAA
Organism: Urocynchramus pylzowi; assembly: GCA_013397555.1. NCBI lineage: Eukaryota > Metazoa > Chordata > Aves > Passeriformes > Fringillidae > Urocynchramus > Urocynchramus pylzowi. The sequence goes on from VZRH01003847.1 coordinate 685,812, forward strand.
TTGGTTTTTTCTTCATTTTGCTGCAGTCCAAGGCTTACATATAGTACGAAAAAGATAGGACATAAACCTCACATGTAGAGAAGTCAATCAGTAATACTAGAACATTTTGGAACTTTCCTAAAATTCTTCAAGATTGATTGCTTTAATCATGTGATTATGAGTTTATTAGAACACATTACTTATAGAAAATGTTTATAATTGGATTCCATAGACTGGATTATGAAACTATTGTAGATTATTAAATCAAGTTGATATACAATAATTTAGAATGTATCTTGTTTTAACTTCATTCCAAGGCTCAAGCTTGTTGGCCTACTGTAATCAAAATATTTATCACCTTTAAATGCATGCCTACATAATTTTTCCATTATGCTTTGTTTATAATAATATTATCAGTGTTTTTAATAAACCAAGATCGTAACTTGATCTTGTTATTTTTAAGATAGTGCACGCTACTCACCAACAAAATATAAGAAGGTTTTTGATTTATTTAGCTGAATAGCCTACTTAATGGGCAAGGTCTAATTATGAGCTAGGTCTTACCATCCTGCATAGTAACTGAATCCCAGGAAGAACAAAGGTCTTGGGACTCAGGAGGACTTATACAACATTCTTCTCTTATGTATGTAGTCTAATAACACAAGGGCAATAAAACTTTCCAATATAATCATCCTATTTGCATAATTTTTCACCTTCTTTACTTATTTTTCTCTAGCACAGACACGTGGAATGGAGGCACCCATCTCCCCCACTTACTCTTCATTAAAACATAACTGAAAATATTGCATCATCCTGATAAAAGTTTGTTTTAATACCATCATGGATAAGAGCAACAGCTGGTTTAAAACCAATTTTTAAAATATGTTTGAGACAGGCTGATTATTCATAGTTACTTCCCTGTAGCAGGAAAGCCAAGAAGCCTGATCTAACTCCCTGTGAAATCAACATGGAGGTCACAAACTTGACAGGGAAAGGGAATAGTCAATTCAGTTTGCTTTTATGTTTTTACAGTAATGATCTAAAGCCTAAATTGGATCTTGCATGAGCTCAGTTATAGTGCTCAATATCTCCATGAAGTTGACTGATTTTGTTCCTGAGTTGGACTTCCAATTCCTGAGGTAAGAAGGTGATATCAACTCATGTCTGATGCTATCATCATCAGAAGGTGATGTTTAACTCAAAGAACTATGGGTTTCCAAGAAATTATTCAATCTGCCAAATTTGTATTTCAATTAAAATGAAAACCCTAACTAGAGATTTTCTATTATTATCTTTCACATGCAATCGCTCTTGACATGTTTTCTTGCCAATCATTAGGAGGTTCTATTTTTTTAAATATAAATTTTAAAATCCCAGTAAAACTACATAATTCTATAATAAGAAAAGGTCATTTGAAAGCACTCATGTATTGTTTTTCTCAAATAAATGTCAGGCTCCATTTACTTACTGGTATTGGTTTTCAGCACTCTTTGGATTACATACTTCAGCATGGCCATGGCAAACACATCGACCACCAATACTGATGTCCTTTATACTGTAGTAATACTGTGGAACAAGCACAAGAGGTATGTATAGATCTTTCCTTGCTTGTATTGTGTCAGAAATGTTAACATCAGGTTTGCTAGATTTGGAAGGTCTCTACAATAAAAATTTGCAGTCTCCTTTAGGAATTTAATAAAACACTTGAGATTTCATTCATCTGTCCTACAACCCATGGCCAGGATTACACCAGAAGTTCCTCACACTAAAGCTGTGCTGCTTGCCAAGTAAACTGCATACTGCATTTACCTCTGCCTGTGAGCAACATCTTAAAATTTACTTAAGGCAGCAAGGGCACTTGATGGAAGTGCTGTCAAATAACTGGAATAGCTTTATGTTTTTCAGTGCAGTCATTTGTGTGGTGCCTCACCCCAGGGTTTCCTCCAATTGTTACCAAATCTTCATTTTAAATGAAAAGGTTAAAAATAGCAATACAATATGAAGTCTGAAATCTCTGTGAGTATATGAATTTCTATGTGGTGCTCCCTGTATTTCCTTATATTTGCCCACTGAATGGGAGTGGAATTCTGTCCTTCAAGCTCTTGGATAGCCCAAAATGCACTGAAAACACCTAGGCATCTCAAATGATTTGTGGAAAGATAGCAACTTTCAAGTACAGCCTTTGATTTCTGCTGCTTCATAAACTCAGGTACAATTTTCTGAAAACCTTTTGTGAATAAATATCAGAAAGTAGTGCCAAATAAAGTTGAAGAGATTTAGTTCCTCAGTTCTGCATTAGATAGTTTAGAATAATTTTGCTTTGGCTTTTTATAGCACCCATGATGCACTCAGCTTCCTTCCATATTAGGAAGCAGGGAATGAAAATGGTCTGTTACAAAGTCATTAATCATTACTGCCCCTCGATAAATCCATGCTGGCCCAGCTACCTTCTTGTCTCAAACAAACCTGGAGAAAAATATGGGGATTTCAAGGTGGGTCAGTGCAAATCTCATTGTCAGGATGTTGCAAACTTAAAACATTCATTAGGGACCATATTTTGGTCCCTAACATGCTGGGTATGCTTGTTGGGAATTTACATCTCAGTGACAGCAGCACTTACTCTACGAGTTACAGTGGGGTCCCGCTGAGCTTTGGATATCAAGTGTCCAAGAAGAGTATTGGTTCTGAGAAAACGGAGGCGGATGTTTGTTGCCTTTGTGAATTCTTGAAGACCAGGGGAATAAGTGAAGTTTTTTGCTCCTGGGCGGCCATTTACCAAAGATACTACAATCTAACAAAGAAGTAAACACACTCTTGTTAAAATGTATCATCTGCAATGCCAAGAGCAGCATAAAGCAGAATCAATAAAAGAATCCAAAAACTTACTATTGTTTCTGAACATATTTGCAGTAACAACTAGGCATTTCATACTGAAGTCAGGATATTGGGAAAAATAGTATTGTTAGTCTTGGAGCCTCCTGTATCCTCATTATCCATATAACATATCAGAAAAAAAAAGGAAAAAAGAAAAAAAAAAGTGCCTCTATCTGTTTTGAAAACAGCAGGTATAGCATACAAAAAGTATATTTTATTAAGAAAAAACAATAGGAATAGTTGCAAGTAGTTGTTTGAACAGTTGACAGTGTCAATGGAAGTTTAGCCTGATTAAAAACATCAGATTTTGGCTCTTTCCCAAAGCACATTTATTTTTGGGTCAAGGCATAAACATTCCTGGAAAATATTATTGTTAACAGGTCCAGTGCCTGCGAGCATATTAATGGTCTTCGGGAAGAAAGTACACAGTGTTGTTTTAGAAAATCCCCTCACATGAAAGCAGGTTTCTCTGACTTCCAAAACAAGGGATCCAATAATTTTTTATTTTTTTAAAGAAACAGCTGCCAGCAGCTCAGCAATCAAGAATCTCTGAATGAAAAACTGAATGAAAAACCTAGTTTGTATGCACAGGGCTCAGTAAAAGACTTGTATTTATTTATAACCATCCAGATTTCTATTTTCAAATGGTCCTATATTCTGAAGCACGTAACAAGGGTATAATGATTGTTCCAATTGCAGCACCATTCCTTCAGGAAAAGTCATAGAGCATGTAATAAGGAATATCACCAGCAGTGTTCTTCTGTGGAAATTATTCTTTACAATATCTGATTAGGAAAATTTTACAGATACTTTAACAAATAAGTTCATTTTAATATGAAACCCTAGATCCATCTGCTCAAAACTCTGAATAACTTTGAGGAGTTCAGATCTTGATTCTAAGAACATCAGGCATGAGAGCAGAATGCCATCAGCACATCCAGGAATTTAACATTCATTCCAGTAATACAAGTCACAGTTCTGCCTAGCAAGGAACAACGGCTAAAATCAAAGCAATGTTTTCCAAATACTTTTATTATATTATAAACATGTAGCTTTCATATATATATATATATAAATAAACACTTTTTTTTAACAGCTACTATTTCTTGAATGGTAAATATCTGTTTCTACAGCCTTTACTCACATGAGCAATTCTGGTGTATCAAGTTTTGCCATGCACACTGGAAGTATTCAGAAAATGCAGTCAACACCTTCAAATGCACATGGCTATAATGAGGTACATAAATTATGATAAATATCAACACAGCAGCCCCTACTCCCATAGGGAATGGTGAAAATTAGGAGTCGTCAGGTTACACTCCCAAATCTCACTGAGGTTTAGGTTATGGACTTACTGATGGAGATTCAAGCAGTCATAGCTAAAACATTACTTCCAACAAACTTCTGAAACCAGTGATGTTTGCTTCCAGCATCACACATGGCTTTCCTGAAAGCACCTACCTCTCCATTTTCAAGAGGCAGAATGCGAGAGTACTCGGTGGTGCACAGGACATCGCTGTCCCTCCTCACAGGAAGATTTGCTTCCTTTCCAAAGCGCTCCAAGCAATCTGCTCTCGAGTCTAGTCAAGCAAGAACAAAATTAATTTTATATAATTAGGCCCTGTTGCTCTAATTTAAATTATAAAAAAGGGGATACCTTTGTACAGAGAGGTATCCCCTGTGCTTTCAAGTAAGTTGTCCCAATAATAGAGTAATAACAGTGATTGTGTCACTCAGCACAGAGTAACACACATTCCTCAAAACAATAATCTCTCTTCCTAAGCTCTGCAGTGGTGCCTGACATGGTATTTCTCATATCATCACCAGAAAAAAAGCTATATAGCTACTCCAAGATTTTGCATTTATATTTCACTTTGATTTTTGCAAGAAACTCCAGGGTCTCAAGGGATGAAGGACACTGAAGTTCTGACATACCCAAAAAACAAGAGAAACCAAACAAATCAGAAATTTCTAAGAAAGTGAAAAATATTCATGTGCTGAGTTACACTTTCAAAATACCATACTCATACACTCCTACCACTAATTTCTTGTGGCAAAATAAGAAAAGATAACCGTATTTAACATTCACTGTCTTCTCTGCAGGTGAAATCTTCAGCAAGCCCCATGGTTTGATTTTGCTGCTAGTGAGGAAATTATTAAAGAAGCCTTAATTAAAGACCAGTGACACAAGGATTGATACTTACAAGCAAAATATTGCCAGGGAGTGTAAGTTTTTCCAAAGTCCACCGATCTTTCCAAGACCCAGAGATCTGGACGAGGAGAATTTGCAAACTTGATAAGGATATAGGCAACATGGAAGAGCTGGTAACAGAATATACATAGATCTTGTCAGGAGCTTTTTTGAACTCTATAAAAGCACAGCAATAATAAAACTAATGGAAATAAACACTTTTTCTTTAGTGTACAGGTAGAAGGTTATTCTCTGCAGTTTCATTCTCATTAAAATAAGGCCAGATTCTCAGCTAGCTACTTCACCTGGCAATGTGCTCAAGAACATTAAGACATCTGCAAGAGGACTGTGTTGAATGCCATCTCCCACATTTCAGAACAGGTCTGTTGTGCAGCTGACTGATTGCTTGGGTGGGTTAAGGGTACAGTACTCAACCTGGAAAACTTGTATCACTCAACTAAGCTGCTTTTGCAGCACCCTGATATATTTGTGATGCATTCCAAGCACGTACTTGTGCTTGAAGCTAGGGAATATCAAAATCATGTAAGAGAAAATGCAAGTACCCTTTACACTGGGACTCCTTTGGTTGATAATAATCCCAGCCACCCGCTCCCATATGTTATTTCCAGATGAATTTGCTACTTGATGGACTTTCCAAGTAATGGAAGCAAGCCACCCCAGAGTTTGTGGGTATCAAATAGCACAGGAGAGGTTTTTGTAACTGGTAGCTCATTTAGTGTCTGAAACAGCTCACAGAGCTCCATCAGCTCAAGGTTCCTAAGGCCAAGAGTTTCATCTGGCTTCTTTAGGTGCTCACTGTGTAGCACACAGAGGGCTCCCAAACACTGGAGAAGAAATGGATCTTACAAGACAGGAAGTCTTACTGTAATCCTCTTGGCATAGTCCACAATCTATCTACCTAAAAACCAGAACATCAATAAAAATTACCTTTATACAAAAAGCTAAACACAGATTGATTCTAAAGGCCATTTAAAATTTAAACCATGACATGGATGGATCTGTCAATAAAAGTGAACCAATATTGAGATACACTCAACATTCAAGTGAAGCTGCACTGGAATTTCCCCCTCAACAACCTCAACTGAGAATCATCTGCTGGCAGGAGATTCTCACTTTGATGGGGGAGACTGCAGTCAGCAGTTTGTCAAGTAACTGCTGCCAGAGCCCCCACATCAAATACACCCAAGCAGTTTATCTTTGTTCATACCTCATAAATGTCATAACCCTGAAGCTAATACTTTGCAAAGTTTATTAGACTCCAAACCACAAGTGCATACAAGCTCTCAACCATGAACTGGGAAGAGCATCTTTTGGCATGCCTGGCCCATTCAGCTGTTCAGCCAGGAACAATTCAATAGCTGTCACACCAACTGGGACCATCAAGAGGCAAAATGGTGAATAATGCAGTGAAACAGATACCTTGTCCCTAACCAGATCTGCATATGGCAATCCCATGGCTACATGCAGCCCCCATCCTCGCACATCTGTTTCAGACATCAGCTTTTGAATACCTGTATACTGCATTCACAGTAGAAAGTAAAACCTCAAGGAGAAATGGGAGGAATTCTGGCACTTAATGGAGCATGTTCTCATGATAATAACTCACATCTCAGAAGAAAAAAAAAGAAATTTTTTTGTTGTGCATACATTTACGTAGTAGGTACAACTACTTTCCAGGGCAAGCCCTGTTCTACACACACACCAAGGCTTCACTGCAGCAGGTATTGCACCTTGCAACCTATTTCAGAAACTTTTGCTTTGCTGAATGATGCTGACTTAGGTCAGTGAAGAGAGAACTGGGAGGACAATAACCCAGCTCTTCTGTTAGTTGACATTTACCCTGCTATTTAACCCAGCCTGACAAGCACCAGCTTCACCTTCAGAGATACTAAATTAGGTACCTCAGCAAATAGACATCTCCATAGGAAAAATTACTTACTAGACAACAACATTGAGCAGAGTAAGTGGCAGCCATTCTGTTGACAGAGCCATGGAAGAAACCCAGACCTATGCTCTATGACTGCACAGGTGGAGTAATGCCCTCAAAATGCTGATGGAAAGTCTGATTTTAGCCATTGTCAGAAATAGGTAACAGGGGACAGTGGCAAGATTTGCTCTTACTGAGTTTCTGATACTCTTTGTCTGAGTAACTTCTGCTACTTCACTGTCAAGCTTCAGAGTAGAGATATCAGCCATACAGTGCACAGAGATATATCCACTCAGTGCAAAGAGCAGTATTATTCTAGGAAAGCACAACAATACTATTCTAGAACAATAGTTCTCAAACTCCTAAAAAAAAAAAAATACTTCATGTTCTCACTTTTGGTCAGCTGAATCTCTCAAGGGGCATTTACCTGCTCAAACCAGGTTTGCACTGGCAGGCAACATTAATACATTGTCTTTCTTCCCCTACGTCTTAAGATCTTTGGGAGTCCCATCTCAACATGCAGGTTAGCAAGTGCTGATCATACTCCATTATTATGTTGACTGTGTTGACTGATACAGATTTAACAAAGACAAGTGGTTTAGAAAGCTCAAGAGGAAATAAAGGAAGCATATAGATGATATCCTGCCTTTTCCAGGGCTCCACTGCCTGCAGTCACATCATGGAGCGATTACAACAATGACCTTATACCTACTCTTCAAAATGTGTATTATATCAGGAACTCTGCAAGTCATCCAATGCTTAAAGAACTGCCACCCAGCACCACTCCTAGCATATTTCCATGCAAATAACAAATGGAAGGAAAAAAAGAAGCATGGCAACTTCAAAGTACTGTTGTATATGAAAACCTTCCATTTGCATGACGCTCTCCTTACCTCTCAGTTTGAAATACTGCTCAGGTTTGTACAGGAACATTCAGAAAGGGAAATGGGACAGGTCTGATAAAAATTAAATTAGTGTCAGTTAATGACAACATATCACCAAAACATAGTCACCACACCTATCATCTGTCCTGCTTCTGACTTCACATGAGTGCATATGATCTGGCTTCGGCCTGGATCAAGGATGTAGAATGGCACTTGAACATCTAAACTTCCACTAAGATTAAATACTGACCAAGTTGATGAATCGTGTCTCTCCAGATCTGATGAGACAACAAAAGAAGAAAAATAATCCTTGGCTTAGCAAGTAAATCCCATCTGAAGATAAAAGAGTAATCTTGCTGACATAAGACCTAGAAAAGCAACCATTAAAGCCAATTTTAATCACATCTTCTAAGCTGGCATTTCACTACTTTAAATCTTGATCCTAACCTAAGACCTACCCTGAAAAAAAGGCAGACTAAACTCAAAGCAATGTTTTCCTTCAGCCATTTAGTTCTGAGCAAAAAAAGAAAGTGCCTTTATTTTTGAAAAAAATGTTTATTTGGTTGCTTTTAAGCCAAATTTGTTTCATAAAAAACAACATTCTCTCAAAAAGAATGTTAAAACTGTAAGTCAGCATTTTGGTACAATTATATAATAGTAAAAAATTTTCACAAAAAATCCCAGAAATAGAACTTAATCAAAATTCTGACCATTTTCTTGTATGAATAAAGAACTGAATTTAAAAGTGGAAACAGAATTTTATTTCCAGTAATGGAAACAATGCACTCTGGAAATGCATGCTTAAAAGAGGATGTATTACTGTAAGAGTTGAACATCATATCCTGCTGTAATCCAGCACCATAGGTCAAACCTGATGGATTATCAACAGCTGGAATTTAATCAATTCCACATTGATGTGACCTTTTTTTCTGTTCAGTCAGGTTTGTTCAGATTTAAAATGTTCTAGCACCCAGTGGCCTTAAAGAATCACAAAAACCCAGAAAAAGTTTTTAAAAATCATGAAGTAGAATGAACAAAATGCCCTCCTCATATGAGAAAGAAAATTAAAATTCAGTGTTACGTATTAACCATATTACACTATAGAGAGATTTCTATAAAAGCTCTTTCAGGTGCACTTAAGATGATATTAGAAGAGGTCATTTAAATTGACTGAGAGCTACGCTGTACCATTATTGTTAATGATACAATATTCATGATCTTGAACAGCATGCACACTACTTATTTTAAACCAACAGAAAGAAAACTTCCTGTTACTCACTGCATTCTCATGAGAATGCTAAAATTCCCAATAATATTAGTTTAAAATGTTTTCTCTATTTTCTCCTTAAAAGTTTAAACAACTCTTTACATAGAGAAATTTCCAATATTTTTTTAATTTTAGAAAGTATTAAAAAATGGATAAAAGTTAGATATGCGAATATAAAGCTATAGCACATTTTCCTCCATTCCTGACACCATAAACTCAATCCAGAATACTAAAACACAGTTAGACTTGTTAGACATGACTTGTTAGATGAGTGCTGGACGTAAACTAGCACAACAGAAGAAAACACACTGTGTTCCAAACAATCATGATGTTTTGTGTGTTGTTTCTGTAGGAAAAGATTGTTCTTCCTTTTTGGCTCCTGAAGAATAAAAAGTCCTGGAATGTGGCAGTAGCAAGAATCCAACTAAATCCAGGTAGACCATCTATCTGAGGCATTCTGTAGATCTTTAGATGCACTCAAAAAGACACCACAGCAATCTTTCTTCATGTAATTTGAATCTATTTCCAGCAGGGTGAAATTTCCTCAGACTGTTATTGGCAGATACAGCTGCACCACCAAAACTTCCCTCAACATGGTATGGCTGTCGTCGTAGGTTTCTTTCATTATCTTGAATAATGTGATTGGTGCTGCAGATTGCTCAGAAGAGACAGGAGTCTGATATGATTCAGTACACAAATTAAACTTTTCAAAGGGAGACTGATGCAGGAGGGGGATTCAAGGAGTGTGAACTGTGTTTAGCACCTGCTCCAGAACACACCTTAGTGCCACTGACTGCATAGGGTTGGCCTGTGCATGCCCATTGGTTTCCTGGTGTAATGAAGCCTTAAGGTCTTGAGCATTGTTTCCTCTCAGAGACCAAGCCACAAAAGCATCAATCTGTTCAAATGAAATAAAAATCCGCATACTCTGGCTAAAATTAAAGGCTTTGATTTCTTGATGTTGCAAAGAGGGAAGCAGTCCTTTTATTCAAACATCTCAGTAGGACTTGAGGCACCCTGGCAGAGCCAGGTACAGTATAAAGCACTCCTGACAGTCAGTATTCATCAATTCCCAACCATGTATTTTGTAACATAGATGGTAATACAAAAAATGCCAACTAGAGAGAGGGGAGCCAGCTTTTCTGGAGTTGCCAGCTACTCTTCTGGGTATGTGGAAAAGTAGCTGTAGCAGAGGTGCAGAGAAAATCGTGTGTGGGTAGTACCTGAGAGGCATCAGACCTCCTGAGTGCATTCCATCCAGCTTAACTGAGTGCACATATACACAGCAATGACTACACTGCACAAACAGTGACAGTGGCTGCAGAGGCTCCCACTGCACAGCACGCTGAAGTCATTCCTTGTGTTCCAGCTTCCTAGTCTGGGGTGCAGAAGCCAGGAATAAGCACAAGATTTTCAATGTTGTTCAGTTATCCCTGGCCATGCTGTATTCACATCATGCTTTCCTTTAACCAGCCACTGATGCCAAAAAAATGTCTTTAGTTAGGTGAGTCAGTGCCTGTGAATAGGCTTCATCTGGAGACCTTTGTTCTGACCCAGTTGATGGCAGGACCAGAAGGGAGAAGCTCTCCCTATATAGCATGAGCAGTACTCTAGAAGGAAGAACTGCATCCAGAGACAAAATTATTGTCCTTTCTCCACATCCAACCAGCCTTTGGTCCTTTTGCCAAGGCTGCAGGCAGCTACATCAGTGAGACTCAGTTGTTTTCCTGAAATTTTTCATGCAGCCACTTTTCCATTAGGATTTGGACAAAGACCAACTCAATGCTCATAATTATTTCTTACATATGGCCTATTTCTTCACAGAACACTGAAGCTATTGATATGGGAAAGGATTTGTACGATTCAGCCCTCAGTTTTCCAGAAGAAAAATGCCTCCTTATGAGGGCTGCTGTCCAAAGTAGAAGGAACACAGTAGGACTGTCAACACTGGGAGGAAACCCAGGGAAGTGCAAAGGATTAGAGGCAACCAGCAGAGGTTCTGCTTTTACTACACTGGCTTAAAACTGAGGTATTTAGAACAACATATCACAAAATTAAAGTAACATGTAGGAATGAGCATGGAAAGGAAGATGGGGCAGCAGGAGTACAGACGTGAAGGGAGACTAGTGAGATCAGTGAGTGGGAACCAAGACCTTCCTAAAGGGATGCTGAAGAAGAGCAAAAGGAAGACAGAGTCAGAAAAGGAAAGGAGAACAAGACTTGTGAGGTTTTCTCCTGTATATTTTCAGAATAATATCAAATTAGTATCAGAAATGTATTTGAAAACCAATGACATGCAACTAATGCAAACACAAGAAAAAAATGCTAAGCCATTGAAAAGGTCTTTAATTAAAGCTTTAAAAAACCACAAAACCTTGACTACAACTTAAGGGGAAACATATGAGCAAGAAAGAATGTATTTTAAGTTATTTCCCTTATTAAGACTGGTAGCTCAACTCTGAATGAGTTGCTTGTAGTGTGACCTAGGAACAAATGAAACATGTATTATGTGATCCAACTTTAAGATGGTTCTATCAGACAGCTGTTACTTCTGCAGAAGAAGTTGTGTTACTCTAGAGTTCACAACTAGATGCACCTCCCTGTGGTATGAGCCAACAATCCCAACTAACTTCAAAGCATGCTGTTCTGCAGCACGATCCCAAATCAGCTTCCTATGCAAACTGAAATACTCAGAACCAGAGTTCTCTAATACAAAGGAACACTTCTGTGCTGTTAGCATCCTCATTTTTGTGTGCTGTAGGGATAGTATTGCACCTTCCCCGGGCTTAAAAGTTCCTTTTCTCCCCACTGTGAACCATAACAGCAGAGGAGGGCTTGGTGCTGCTGTGGATTCAGAGCTGTGAAGGGCTTCCAGAGGAAGGGCTTTGTCTCACTGCAGGCACAGCTCTGTAGCACTGCAGAAGCCTTGTGCAGTGGTTCTCATGCCCTGATCTGTAGGACTTCCCAGAGTTATTATAGAGGTTATGCAACTTCAGGGTAGAGCTGGGTCTGATTTCAGGGTCAGTGATAATACAAAGTATTTAAAAGCCAAACACAATGAGTGCAATGACTATTTTAGGAAGCCCAGTTCAATGCAGTTTGTGATAAATATCCCACCACCCTGAGAGTTTCTCCCTAGAGAAGAAGTGAGCACAGGACACTGTATTTTACAGAATGACACTTAAATTAACTGTAACTTCAGAAACATTTTAAGTTACCATGTCAGTCTTTTGTAAGTTAAGAACAATTGGTTTTAGTTCTCAACAATTTAGCCAAAGCTGAATAATATCCGAAGCAACAAATATTGTTTGCAAATCAAAGGATTGCTACCAAATATAAAAGTTAGACGTCTACCATATAAAAGCAACTCAGAAGATTCAACAAACTGTGAGGCTATTTACAAAATGTTTATATGCTTTAACTGGTAGAAAACATAAAAGCATAAAGCCCTCCACAAGCCACACCACTTAGCTTAAATTTATGGTTGAGTTGCCCTCCCTCCCTAATAAAAGTACTAATTTGGACATTGCATTCCACTGTGTACTTTTAATTTACAACAGTGACTAACAGTAATGCTACATAAAAACTATTCAACATATTAGTGCTCAAGACTTCACTGAGTCTGAGTCTTCCAGCACTATATTATTGCCAAAATGCACAGCAAAAATAAAAATATATATATAAATAAAAGCAACAATAAAATATATAGGCTATACTTCTTTGGACTACTTTTTGTAGTTGGACATTTCTTTTTCATCATACGCTATCACGCTATCCTGAACTTTCATTTCTAATGAAGAGAGAGTTCAGAAAAATACCTGGGGGAGTGTTACTGTAATATCTGCTGAGCATTAAGCAAGCCAAACATGAGGACACACCTGTTGAAATTAGGCAATCCAAAAAGTCAGGGGAAGGGCAATGAAAATCAGTCAGACATACTGGATTCAGGAGTTTAAAAGCTGTTGAAAACTACATTGGGAAAAACATAACCAGTTAGAGGAATAACTGAGATTTCATTTGATCCAAATATTTCAAACAAGTCAGGAATAGCCACAGTGTAAGCAGGTATGTTAGAATGGAGAGACTGCCTCAGGGATCAACATTATAATTGTTATTTGGAAGGACTGTGATTGATTAAAAATGTAACTATAGTACAGAAAGTCAGAAAGGGAAGCAAAGTAGGGGGTTTGCTTTTAGGTTTTTGCTTTTTCTCATATTATGAGGTACAGCAAAATGAGCATTCTTCTTGCAAACAGAATTAACAGCCTGAAGGCATTTTGACTTTCAAAATCACCCAAGCCCTTGTGAAACAGAAACAGCACCAGGTGGGTGTTCTGCTCCAACTTCACTGTAGTGAGCACTAAAACTCCCATCATGGTGCAACTATTCTATTAAATATTGTCGTGAGACCATGGTAGAAGGCTCCGTTGGGACTCTGCTCTCAATCATAGAGATATAATGGCAGGAATGCAGAAAATAAAAGCTTTTAACTTTGCACTATGTCCTGCTTCCTCTAATTGTGGATACTTGATGACCAGCTTACACTCAGTCATGGCTTCCCTGCACGCATTTGTACCTTACGCTTTGTCACTTTCTGCGCACCAAAAAACTTCTCCATTTTTTGTTTGCAGAAAAAAGCTCCTTGTATTAAAAAGAAACAAAATGACAAAACAAAACAAAAAACAAACAAACAAACAAACAGGACAAATAATTAGTGAGGAAAACTACATCCCTGTTATTTTTTCAATATTACAGTATGTGGTTCTGTATTTAGATACACATCTAACTTTAAGATTTATTTTACCTTAAAACCCAAAACTTTCATCTCAGCTCAGTTGAGGGGGAATTGCACTCTGCAAAATTGTCTCTGTCAATTACTAAAAGTCTGCATCATTAAGACACACGAAGCTCTTAATATTTAGGACCAGAAAATAAGGTAAGGTGAATTGGGGTCTCAGTGCTTATCTGTTCACTTCAGTAGACTTACTCTGTTACAGTACTTATTGTTCTTCATTATTAGTATTGTGTGCTACTGGATAAATTTGGGAGTCAAAATACTAAGCAAAATGTCAAAAGTGAATCTCAAGTTTAAACAAATCCTGAGGTTAAGGTTTAACTGGATGAAAGCAGTTAAATAATGAAAGTCTGTGAAGTGGGGGAAAAAAAAAAAAATCATATGAATCTTACCAAACCCTCATCCATCCACCAGCTAAACTGATTCATTCCTGATCACAGGACATGGAGTAGTTTTCACTTTTGCCTTTGATTACCTTCATTTCCAAGAAAGGGGATTCAGAGTCATCTTTCCAAGTAGTACCAGAGTAATGAGAAACAAGCAACCTCACTCTAAGAAATCCTTAAACAACTACAGAAATCTTAGCACATAGCTGCTGGTGTCCAAGGAGTCCCACGTAAAGAGGACACTTAGCTCATACCCCTCCTCTCAAGGAAAGAGATTTCTCAGAACTTTAATCAGCACATAAAAAGTAAGGTGTCTGTCAGTAGGTCCTCCAAAGAAGGTAAAAAGTGCACAGCAGGAAAATAAGCTTAGTATGGCCTTTCTGAACTGCAGCTCTACTGGATACAGAAACACTGACTGAGGATATCCTCAAAATGAGAACCATTCCACCCATGGGAGGAACAAGAGTATCAGAATACCATATAAGCCAAGATGTAAAATAAGTTGCACCTGAATCCCCAGCAAAATGGCTGCTAAGTCTCACAGAGAAATACTTTCTTAGTAATCCCCCACCTTGCTGTCAACTAAATTGAAGGTCTACTCAAAAAATCCTGTCCTATATAATCAGTCAATAAACAATTACTGCAGTCCAAAATATATATGCATGTGGATACATATAATTTGCAGGCCCACACATATATTTATAAACATGTGTTTTAACATTGTGTGAACTTGCACAGTGTAACTAACTTCATTGGATCAGCACCCAGTCATGGCAGCTGAGAATCCATCCCTGTGGCTTAAAAAACAGATACAGAGGCTTTACTCTTAGCTACTTGCCTATTGCTTGCAGGAGAAATATGGGTGTTCTTGTCATTGTCTCATTACTAATTCATATTACACTGGCTTTGCTGTCCCTTCCCTTTTAGACCACCTTATCAGTATTTTTCTGTCTATCTTGAAGATCTTGCTGGATGACAGAGAAACCAGAAGGACCCCTGAGGCAAAAGCAGACTCCAAACATTATTCTCAAAATGCATGCACGCACAGAGGTCATGAAGCCTCTCTCTCTCTGAGCTCATGGAAAAGGGGAATATTAAACAGAAGGCAGAGCTTGAGTTTCAACTAAGAGGTCCCCCCATGCCGCTTCAAATTAATGAGTTACAGTGTCTGTGCAAGAAAGTACACCATCACTGTATCTGTATGATCCCAGTAGCAAGAAGCCCCATCATCAAAATTCCTAAAGGAAAACAATCACTTTATACAGTACACAGTCAACTTGGTAAAATAATACAGAACATAAACCAGACAAAAAAGCTGGAAGTGACGTCAGGAAGTAAAAAAATCATCTCAAAAGTCTCTCCCAGCTGCAAAGCACATGGACAAATGCAAGAGATGATCACACCTCACCCCATAGCTCAGGCACTCACCTGCCCCAGATCTAAGGTGACATTGACTTCGTTGTACTTCAAGCCCATGGAAAGAGGGGGACTTTGCCACCAGCTCTCAGTGCCATCAATGGCATTGGTTATTGGGTGAGCTTTGCTGGGATCAGCAGCATTGCAGTAATCACAAAACTGGCCCTGAAACACAATCAATCAAAAACATGGTCTCAGACAACATCTTACACATTGATAACACATGGTTGTTAATGGAGATTCTGAATTAGGATGTTGACTAAAAATGTGGGTAAATTTTGTTCCTTTATATACCATAATTTTTAATGTATAAATTATTCCCTTGGTAATTAAATTAAACACTGCAACATACTGAAACACATTGAAACACTTTTTGTTTATGTTACAAACTAAAACTTCAGAAATCTCAGTAAGGGAACTACAGTAAATCTTTATTAACTTATTGACATTTTGATGAAATTACCTATATTACTTCTACAGTGGTGTCTGCAGGAAATCTGCAGAAAATTAGTGAAATAAAGATTCTTAGAACTGGATTAGGAACAACAAACAAATTATCTTCAATTCTTCTAAAACACCATGAAATATCCACATGTGCGCATAGCCTGGTATAAATAAAACCATAACAAAAAAGCTCTGTTACTTGGCTATAAGTTTAGTATTAGAATTTTATAACACTGTTTTCATTTTTTATGCCATTTTAATACATTCTGAATCAGAGGTTTCTAAACAATATGTACTCGTGGAAAATGCAACAGACTGTTCCCTTTAAGCTTCCCTTTAAAGAATGCCATTGTATCTTCATTTCAAGAAGTTACAGCCCAATTTTCAGTCCACAACTAAAGCCATAATCCAGAGATGCCCTTTGAGAGTCTCTTAAGCTCTTTGTACAATAATGATGAATCAACTTCAGGAAAATTCATTGTCTTTTGATTTCATATCTTGGCTTGCCCCACAAGCTATTTTTATCTTCAAGAAAATGCATTTTACAGTCTACTAAGATTAGTGCTGAACTGCTGAAATTAGTTATTAAGGGATCTTTTGAGCATCCCATTCACTTCTTACTCCAACACTAAGTGGAGGTAATCAGTGAAAACGCTAAATTGTGCCAGCTACAAATCTTAGTAGAAAAATAACATTTTCATTGAATGGCAATACACTCCCCATGGCTACTTCAGTAGGGCAGTTGCTTAATCCATCAGTCTGTGAGTTGCTGACACTGCAATGGACTCCTGTTTAAAATAAAGGGAATGGGTCGAAAGTTACCTTATCAACTGAGCATATGTTACCATCAAAAGCATGTGACAAATCTTCTGTTGTTTCCACAATCCGCACTGCCAGGCATGAAGCACATTCCTACCTTTTAAGAATTAACAGACTCCTATATAAGTGCCATTGTTTTGTTTGTTGCTGCTGTCAGACTAACCAGTATAAAGTAACTGGAGCAATCAACTTGTCCACTTTTTACAGAGAAGTAACAGAAGAGCTCTCACACTCTTGTTGGGTGCAATCTTGTAAGCTTGGTGAGTTTAAGACGTTTAGCAGAATTTATTTAACATCCACCACAGGTACTAATGGATTGGAAAATACTTCAACAATTTCATGTGATACAAATATACCATCCTGTGCCTTTCAAATATGTTCACTGAATAGAAAACTGATGTTTGAAACTGAAATAGATGTTCGCTGAATTGAATATTTCTGCATCAATAGCAGTAATTTCAGCATCTGCATCTAGCAGTAGTTCCATCTTCATCCTGCTCTTCCAGAAAGCCCAGAATATGATGCAGTTTCCAGAAGACATGGCTACCATTAGCTGTTCTGATTCAGCACAGCCAATGCCAATCTGGCTGGGGGTTAACTCTTGGCGATTCAAAGAGATTAAATACTCACACACACGAGTTGGTTAACTACAGCTGGGGTCATGTTTTAACAGGATTCTCCTCCAGCTCTGTTAGAGAAGATGGTTTGGCTGACTTTAATACAAACTACAATAGGCCAGGACTTTGTCTGATTCAGGTGGTTTGCTGCAGCAGATACACATCAGCCCCTGCTAGCTACAGGCAACGCTGCCAGATTCTGCAGCAATGACAAAGAACATCAAGTCACTATCTGCAGAAATCCATACCCTGAGAAATCAACCTTTGCACTGGCAACTGCAGTTACTACCACATCAGAGCATCTTCCCTGACAAATGCATACCTGAGTTCTGACATATATGTTACAACAGGGCAAGCTTCCCTAAATAGCTTTATAATGGGCTTGAAACACAGTCTTTAGATCTAAATTACATTCACAATGATCAGGCTGGAAGTACACAGGAAACAGTTGCTGTTACAGCAGTTTCAGCTCTGATCTGGAAACAACCTCAAAGAAAGGTTGAATGAGAAGAAAACAATGGGGAGCATTAAACACAAGTTTAATTTACATGCACTTATGTGATTTCAGTATACCAGATCACTTGATCTGAACTCAAGATACCATCTTTCTTTTTTTGGGCACTTAATTAAAAGAATTTCATTGCAACAGCTGGAGTTTCAGTTATTTAAATTACATTCCAGCAACCCTGCCAACTAGGCAGCAAAACAAAAATGAAAGAAAAAAATTTATTGGACAGAGCAGCGTTCCTTCCTTCTCACTGGCAGTATCTCAGGCACATCGTGCTCAGCCTAGCAGCTACAGGACACGTCTCCATTCTAGTAGACTGGGCCTTGAAACTTGGTTTGATTTTGGCTGCAGTTCATCAGACAGGCAGGTGTGCATTTGCTGGTGACCTTGTTACCCTCCTTTTCCCCGTTTCTCCTGAGCAAAGGAGAGACCTGGAACTGCATGAAAGAGTTTGCTGAAATATGCTAGTGTGGACCAGGGACACACAGGGATGAAAATTCTTGCCTATAAGTTATAGAAAGTGACAACAATGAAGGATTTGTTCGCTTTTTCATACCCAGCAGCTCTGTGCCCACTGGCAGGGCAGGACAGGTATGCAGTGAGACTTTAACTCACACCCCCACACCACTGTGGACAGACTGGCAGGCAAAACCAGGCATGCCACTTATCTATCAGCTGCTGAAATATTTTATATTGTTGTGCATTTCTTCACTCAACACTGTGCTCATTAAGTAATTTCCTACATACCAGTGTGGTACATAAGGGAAACCCACCTCTTTCCACAGTGTATGTCCAGCATTGCCTTAAGAGCCTTGGCTGAGCTGCCCATGAAGGGATTGGCCACCCCACTGACCACCTTTAAACGACATCCAAATGCTCTTTCTGGATTTGCTGGATATTACAGGCTCCATCAAAAGACACATCACTAAGTGGCAAGCTGAATGAGAACAACCAATGGCAGAGCAATGGAAATGATGCTGGGGCTGCTCTTCCTCTTTGCCTTATTTTCAGATAGCACTGGCAACAGAGCTGTCTGCTCCCTTTGCCAGAATGAGGATCACATTCTTCACCTCCTTTCCAATTTCCTTATTCATAGAGCAACTCCTGCAATCCAGCATTGTAGAGTGTCCAAAAAAGAGTGACTCAAATGTGTGGTATCACTTGAACTTGAACCAGCACAACACAGTGGCTATTACACCTATCCCTTTGTAAAAGCCACATGACCTTCCCTCACAACTCTCAAGAAACACAACTTGATTTTAAATTGCTGATTTTAAATCCTTCTATGTAAGCTCCTGTTCTGTGAAAGTTTAATGCAATTCTCTCCAATTTTCCATGAAAGAAGAAATTCTCTCATTTACAGTGTTTTTGAACTTGAGAGGTGAAGTGGTTTGAGAATACACACATTGTGCTTTTTCCATGTCTGGATTTGTCTGGATTTCCCTGGCCTTTTGAAAGACTTTCCAGCACTTCTTGAACCACAACAACTACTGGTAAACCACAGAAGCATTCATGTTTTGTATCTCAGTGGGGCTTTGCTAAAAGTGGAAAGAGATGCAGCAGTATCTGTCCTTACACAAAGGCTCTGAGAGGCAGAACACGCTTCCTTCTGCCAGGGCTGAGCTGTCAGTACTCCTTCTGGGAACTTTAATGGGGCATGAACCACAACAGCCCTCTAACCTAGGACCCGCAAGACAAACATTTAAGAAGAAGAGCTCCACGCTTTCTAGCCTCCCTCTTCCTTTACACAGCAAACCCTCATTTCCAGTTGAGTGTTAGTATATAAAGGGAACAACTACAAAAATCATCAGAGGCAACACGCAGGCTTCGTTCCGCTTGCTTGACAAGTTGATCTGATGTTTGCTTTGGCTGATTCTTATTACCCTGTGATTTCTGATATTTCAAGGCATGTCGGTTTGAGATTTCATTGCAGCAGTGGGCTGTAGCAAGGGGCTGAGAGATTGCTGGGTTTGCAATTTACCTGGTGGCACGATTGTTTCAGGCAACTTTAAACACGGGTGTTGCATTCAGTAGGGAAGGATGGGAGCCTAAACTTTAGAGGTGTGTTAGAAACAGCAAAGCAAGCAGTTTCCTGATCATCACAACCTTTTCTGTAACCTCAGTTTAAACATGTAATACCCGTGTCACAGTTTCTCTTTTACTAGAACTGTATACTACTCAGCCATCTCCAAAGTACTTTGAGCTTTTTTTATGACTGAAAGCACTACAGAGATATAAGGTAATATAAAAAGAGAGAGAGATATAAGAAGATTTCATTGTGAGGCAGGGAGTCATGGCAGAGGGAAGTCCAGAGCAAAGCACGCTGCTGGCTGTGGCTGCCCAATGAACTGTGAGGACAGGTTGCATGATGGTGCACGCTCCCTTCTGGCACATGGCAATACACATGCTGCACCTTCTTCATCCTCTCCCCCTCTCTTGAGTGCCTATTCTCATTTAAAAAAATGAGAAGAACAACGCTGTTATCCATTGCAACCCCTTCTGAATCCATATCTTAAGGGTTATTTCACTATAAAACATACATAAGACTTCGAAACACTAGCTCTTCTTCTACGATGCTAAAAATTTACTTGTATGCTTTCTGTATTGCCTAAAGTCAGACAGCGGACCTTTAAGCTTTTAAAATCTCTTTCAAATTGCAGTTTCTTTCTGGTTCTCCTCCCACCAAGAGAGAATACAATTAAAATAACTTTGGAAGGTCTGAGGCTTCAGGAAAGTCCCTTCTTTTAACAAAGCTCTGATCAAACAGATATCAAGCATCTATCATAGTTCAACAGTTTGGTGCATTTGTTCCTCCTTCCTTATTCTCTAACAAATGTGGAAATACATGTTTCTTCCAAAGGAAATATATATATTTCCATTAATCCTTTTTCATAAGTTTTGGAGTTTATTGTTATCTTTCTTGTACTGGCACAAAACCTGTGCAGTAATCTTGTGCTATGCTAGGAAAGAACAGCATGATCCTTGCTGCCCTCTGCACTTATACTCCCTGTCAGAGTCCCAAGAAGTCTCTGGCTTCCTCCCACAAGCAATGCAAGGCACAAACGATAAGCCTCACATTTAGTGCTTCTAAAACACCACAAATACTTGACTAAAGCCAGGACTCTTTTCCCACCGCCTGCAGAGAGATGCCCGCTGTTCAGTCTGCAGCTGCCAGTGAAGCCCCATTCCATCCATTCCCCCAGGCTCGCCGGTTTTCCCCCAGCAGTATCTCGCTGCTCACGGCAGACCACGGGCCACGCGCTGAGGCCACAAAACACCGCCCCGAGGCACTCCAGGTGCCCGAGCAGCTCACACACCCCCGGCAGCAGCCGCAGCCCCGGGGCACCGCGGCCGAGGGGCAGCTGCCGCTCCCCGGGGCGGGAGCCGTGTGCGGGTGTGTGGCCCCAGGAGGCGCCGGGACACCTGAGGGCAGGTGCGCGGGCGGAGGCGCCGCTGCCCGCTTCCATCCATCCTGCCCGGCGCTCCCCTGCTGGGCTCCCGCCGGTGCACGCTCCCCTTCCTACGCCCGTGGCACACGCTCAGCCAGGAGGAAACCAGACCGCGCGCAGCAGGGTCACATCAGACCCCCACAAAATGCCACACACCCCCAGACACCCCGGGGATGGGGAAGTGCTGCGCGGGGAAGGGGTCCCGCCGCCCGGTTACCTGGATGGCGCGTCCCAGCGGGGCGGCGGCCGGGCCCCCCACCAGCTTGCAGAAGAGCTGCGGCCGCCCGCCGCCGCCCGCCGCCTCCCC
>VZRH01003847.1:708880-721909 GCA_013397555.1 Urocynchramus pylzowi
GAGGGAGAAGAAGGCCTAAGAACCATGCCATCTGCATCAGGATTTGCACTGATTAATGGCATTGCTGTCCTAAGTTTCATACCTATTCACATTTCCAATCCTACACATGCTCACACATCCAGTGTTCATTCCTCCTAAAATAATTTGAGGGTTTCAGACAAAAGATATGGGTAGATACACGTGCTTACAATAGTTTAGGAGTGATTCATATGAGTTGCAAAGCGTTTCATAACTTTCTGAAAGCTTTGCTACATGCCACTCAGCAGTGGCAAGGGAGATCCCTGGCGTACTGTTTCAGGAAACACCAGCCCCAAGCTATTGATTTTGCCTGCAAGAAAATCTCACCACCCTTGTTTGTTTGGCTATGGCTTTAGCACACCATAGAGACATATCTGTGGGAGACAATTTTTGTGTCATCCGTAATAAAAGTTGACTTTCATAAATGTAGCATGGTGTCAATTCCCATATATCAGATTTCAAAAATGCTTTTCTCTTTTAGAGAACCTTAAAAATATTCCCATTTTCTAACTGTGACATTTTATTGCATATGTACATCATTTCACTTCATCAAATAGATAGCACTTCATAAGAAATATGAGAGGTTTGAATACAAACCACTGTTCCATTAACCAAAATGCCATGCTATCAGATGGGACAGCCACTGGTCATTTCAAACTATTTATTGAAAAAACAATTAAATTCCAAATATATCCTGGAGTATATCACTTTTTACAAATGGAGATCTGGAAGTATCTGATGCAAGCCCAGAGCAAGCAAGCTCTTAGAAAGGCCTTCCTATTTTTTTGGGTGGTCCAGGTAAGGAACCTAGCTTCAGGAGATCCTTTGCAATCTCACTTTGAAGAGAGCATTCTTGTGAGCTGTTTGGTGGGTTGCTCACAAGAGATGTCCATTCTCAAATGGAGAGTTTTAATTTATTGGTCAGCATCACATGAGAAAACACGACTTACACGAGCAAGAACCTAATAGTTTAGTAAAACAATTACATGTTCTTGGATCTAGTTTCCTAAAAGTTAAAAACAGGAAACTTTGTAAACATTCACAAAATTAGTCTATCAGATAGAAAAAGAGAGGGTTGGAAAAAATGTTCACAGGGGCATTCCCAGCACAGGTACTTGAGAATTTGATTCCTATGAAAAGTTTATGCAGAATTATCCAAAAATTTTATGCAGAGACCCTGCAGCTATGCAAAGTCAGAGATAAAAATTTGTGTGAGGAAGCAGACAGAGTGGTAGTGTGGGTGTGTATATGGAGGTGATGATAACAGCATGGCCTGTCACTAGCAGATGGAAAACTGAAATTTTTCTGTGACTTCACTGAGTTTTGGCTCACCTTATCTAATGAGAACTTCATCCTCTAAAAAGGTCACTATCAATAATTCATGGAATAATACTTCATCTTCCCCTCATGTCATCTTTTTTTGTAATTACAGGTTCCAGAAACACAGGTAAGACTTTATTAGCTGGCAGCTCTCTGCAATCAGCATTTATGAGACAGTGCCCCTCTGCAGAAAACATTCTTCTCCAGCTATCTGCCCTTTTTTCCTCCCAGTAAAGTCTTTCTTCCTTTTTCCTTCAGCCTTTTTAATATTTGCTTTCCTTATTTCTTCCTGCCTGCAAGGAGTAAACTTTTTTGGTTGACTGATGTTCAGCGCTATATGGAATAAATGTAGACAACTGAAAATGTTGTCGAAAATGTTACTGGGTCTGTATTGTTATAACATAAGCAGATTACATTACATTATCGGGCATTTACACTACTATGAATATAGCTCATTCTTTATATTTTAAAATATGTTCATTTAAAATTTCAAGTCAAGAATGTTTGTTGAAAATTAGCCTTGCTGATGTAACTTCTGTTTCACTCTCTTATTGATATGTGTGGTACAGCATATCTTTTCTCATACTGCTGTTTTATACATGTTCTGTTATAAACTTCCAGTGAAAATGAAACCATCAATAGATAGTCCTAGTGAGTAATATTTTTTATTGCTCATTGAGTAATTAGTGGTAATATTTAGCTCCTACTTTACCATCCCATGTTGCCACACGTGGTGTTATGGGAATTTGCTCTTTGTGATAATAATGAATCAATATCAAACCAGGTAGCCAGAAAGTCTCTCAGATTAGATAGCCCTGAGTCTCTGCTCAGTGATCATTGTAGATTAAATTTTGCATCTTGTTACCCCATTAATGTTTCCTATCCAGCATTTGTGTTTAAGCCAGTATTAATGATTTTGAGGAGAGACTCAATACTTTTCAGGAAGACTCTCCCATAGACTAAAACTTCACCAGGTAAGCACATCTGTAGCCTGGAGTGTAAATACCCAACCAGAAGCTTTCAAGCTCAGATAACAATTCCTACTTTTATCATGGAAATAAGGCATTTATCACATCCTGTCATAAATGCTTATGCATGACTAATACTCAGTTTGTGTCTGTATGTAAACTTTCATAGTTTTAATATCAGCTTTTTGCAGTAAACCTAGAGTAAAATAAGGTTACTTGCAGGCACTCTGGTTTAACAGTAAAATGGTGCAGTGTGTTGGCAAGACCAGTGTCCCCACTGAATGTCATTAAATAACATGCATTCTGTTTAAGATCATTTTGGTCTCTGATTTTCTGACAAAAGTAGCTTTTTCATCTCTCAGAAATTCCTTTAGTATTTGAGGACACTACCATGTCACTTTGAAGAAGACAAATCATCCTCTTTGTAACTGGAATAGAGGCATACAGAGGCTAGGACTGAGGTCTAAAATGCAGTTCTGTTAGCAGAAACAGTTTACATTACTTAGTGTAATCCCAAACTCATTTATTCAGAACTGCACTTTTGTTCTGTCCTTTGGTTTAAGTTCATTTTTTCTTGTTTCTTTCACCTGTTTTTTCTGGATTTACACACTAGGATTACTCCATCCTCCATAATAGACCATCTTTTTCTGAATGTCCTTGTTCTATGCCTGTTAGATCTTGTCCATCCAATTGGAGCCTCTCTTCTTGTCTGTCCTATCACCTCACATGATTCAGGTATTTCAGCTGATGCTTTTTGAACTTTATTGGAATTAGATGGCTGCATAATGTTGCTGTACCATGCAGCTGTGCTTGTTGCATGGTAGTTTAGAAGCTACCATTTACTTTGCATCATTCTACAGCCTAATATAAGGTCTGTCTTTCCTTCTGCCAGACAGCAATCTCATGTACTAAGATTTTACTGTACATTCTGCTTCCTAAGTTGACTTGACATAGTCTTATAATAGAAAACCACTGTGAATACTCTCAGTTTCTAAGGGCCCTCAAGTTAAATTGCATCATCTGAAGAGCATTCTCATCGTAGCTCTTATATGTTTTTCCTATCTTTTGTCTTTCTTTCCTATCTCTTGTATTTCTTGAAATGTCCAGGCTGCAAACAACTTACTAGTGAGCACTCATGGCTTGATGGGATTGTGGACCAAGAAACTTTAAAATGGATTTGTGGCAGATTGGTATTTCATGCTCTCTCACTGCAGAGAAATGGTAAGCCAAAAGAGGAGGGAAGGTGAATGTTTGCTACTTTACAACACTTTCCCCATTCATGGGAAGGCAAATTGCATTTTCCTGAGAAGGGAAATTACATTTCCAAGGCAAAAGCATGACCTCTCATCCCTAGCCAGTGTGTAGAACTCATGACAGTCTGTCCCAGTTTTGATCTTTTTATGTTTACTCAGTGAGTATCCTGGGGCTAGGACAACCCTGGAAGTGAGACACAACTTCTTTGCCATCCAGTTCCAATGAAAAAGTCCAGAGGAACACTCTGGGCTATGTAGCTAAAGGTATAGCTGAGGCTCACTAAGCAAACTACACTTGTCCATAACTCCTGTTAACTACTGAGGCTGATGTATCTTTTTTTATTTTTTTCTAATGGACAATATTAAAATCCATTCACTTTGTTTTGTTTCTTAATGGGTTTCCTTCTTATTCTCAGTTTCCTGTACTTTTTTATAGAGTTGCTCATGGGCTTAAAAGTTCAAAAAGAAGAAAGCAAGTCTGGTTCATAAAATGGCTGATTTTTTGTGAAGAAGCACATGCTCCCTTTGGTCAGTACCCAATGATTTGTCAGTCAAACATCTGGGGAAAGCTAAAATGTCAGCTCTTGTATTTTTCACATCCTGTTTTTCTATTTGCTGACATTGGTGCTATTATTGCTACTTTGGCCATCATAATAAGGGAAAACAGCACTCCACAGGCTCTCTGCCACAGAACGCCAAGCAGCTACTCAAGAAACCACTTCTTTGTAGACTGCTTTTCCTAAGAGGCTTTTTTAGCCATTGGTTAAATTAGATTGGCATTTGAATTTCATATTTTTCCCTGCCAGAATTGTCTTTGATCTGATCTCTAATAATAAGACAGTGGTTTTTTTCTGGGATCTGTTTCCAGAAAGGTTTTAGGTAGTGTTGCTTTTACACACTGCCTCAGGTTTGCTTCAATCTCAGCTCTAGCCTGACCACAGGCTCATCAAGTTCTTAATTTTTAAATAGAAACTTATGTTTAAATGTGATAGGAAGCCAGATTTTCAGCAGTATAAACTGAGGATACTTCAGTGCTATATCAGTTTATTCCAGCTGAGGATCAGGCAAAAAATGTAACTGAAAATTCAAACATATATAGTTTAACAATATTGATTTATTTATTTATTTAAATTGTTGTAACTCGGAAAATATAGTAAATTTAAAACTCATAAAAGTGCTGAAAATTAAGTGGAGAATACTTTTGCTATGTTTTTTGAGCACAATTACCGATTTCTGTACCACAGACATAGTGTGCTGCAAAAATTCTTCATAGAAGAGAATTGAAAATTAAAAGAGTTACAGCTCTTATAAATAACTTTTTTTGTTTGGTTGGTTTGGTTTGTTTTTGGTTTTTTTTTTTTTTTGTTAGTAATAATTAGTTTCAGTCACGTTAATTATCAGGAGCTTCATTAGGAGACAGTGTTTGGTAGCCCTACTGGGGTATTATTTTGTCATTTGGATATTTTATCATACAGTTGTATGCATGTGTTCTTTAGCCAAATCCTTTCTTTTCAATTAGTGGACTGATTTTCTGACCAGCAGAGCATAAGACAGAGAAATCAAACTGACTTAGCTGTAGCCAATAACTCAATTTTTTTACCTGGCAAGGCAAGCAGTTTCTCTCTCACACGCATAGAGTTGACTCCTATTGAACTTGCTTGTGCCATGTCATCCGTACCCTCAGCCCAAGGTCTCACTCCCTGCCTTTGAGGACCTCCATGCTCTCCAAGTGAGGATTAAATTAATCTACTAGATCAGTTTTACTGGGTGGGGTGAGCTCTAAGGTCCCAGGGTGGCATCTTAGACTCTGGACTCTGAAAGTTGTGCTTCATAAGAGCTTCTGTTATCCTCAGACAAAGCTTTTGGGACAGAGAAGAAAATAGCCAAACACACACAGTTCAGCTGGTCAGAATGGCTCATGTGAATGAGATAGTAAGAATCTTACACTTCCATGCCAAATACAGAGCAGTTCTGTGGTTCCTGTGCAGTGCTAGTGAGGTGTGCCCCCCTTTAACAAATCTGTTTACTTAGGCTTAGGAGGATAACTAGAATTTGGCCTGATTTCTTACACTGAGGTTTTTCTATCTCAGTAAATGTACATAAATCTTCCACTTGCAAGAAGTCAGTTATATTCTGTGGAAAGAAAAATAGCAAGTTCTGGATAATCCGCTGTTTTTCCTACCTGCACTAGCATATGGGATATATCATGCATGGTTCTCACACTCATGTGACACGTAGGTTTTCAGATCCACAACACTTCTCACAGTAAAGTTATATACAATAATATACAAACAATGGCTGGGGAAAACAGATATTATATTATTTGATTTGGATATGCCTTTCTGTTTAGAAAACTTCACTAGCAATCAAGTTTAGATTGTTCATGGACTCAGAAATCCAATTTCATTTATCTGCACCACTATCCATCAGCATTTAAGTGCCAGGCGTAGGGCTATAAAGATTGTAAACTTGAACACAGGCTCACGGGCTTCTCTCTGGCTAAGCAGATGGAAAATAGGTAAACAATTCACTTCAGACTGAGTCATAAAATCAGCATATATAGAGGGTAAGCAGGGAAAGCAAAAGGAAATGACAGATGAAGAAAACATACAGTCACAACCTGTAAACACTGTCTTAAAGCAATATAACTTGAAGAGAGCAAAATTCCAAGACTGGAAGGAGAAGGGAAAAAAAAAGTATGATGTACCTGTACAGATGCTAACATAGAGAAGTTTAAGTTGAGCTGTTTGAAGGTTGGAAGGCATTTGCACTTAGGTGAAGATGACATGCTGATGCTTATACTGGACTAGAAATTGGTCTTACATGGTAGTTCTTGTCCTTTCATTGATTTCCTTGACCTGTCTCTTCATATCTGTGACAAAAGGCATCAATTTGCTCTGAACAAATGGAAAAGAGGAAGGAAGAGAGCAAACTCATTGAAAAACTCAAGTGGCAATTTGTGGAATTTGTTCTCAACTACTTATTCAAGTGCCATACTAACTCCTCTCTGATTCCCTGGTCATTAGCACAGACATCAGTTCAAGGGTTCATGTGAAGGAAGTTAATAACACTCTTGTGGTCCCCAGCAGCTACGTGTGCTTACACCATGCTTATACCAGCAAATTTGATAGGAAACTGGATGTCATAGGAGGCCTCAGCAAAAAGGCTGTGTAGTGAAAAGAAAGATTCAAGGTAAGAGTTTCCAAGAAGGATGAATGAATACAGTTGCCAACATGTTGGGTAAACTATTTCTATTAATAGATAAACTTTTCCATTTTCAGGTCCAGTTTTGTAAATTCCCCACTCTATTCTTGAAAGGTTTATGGGACACATAAATACTTAGTACAGTTTTCCTGATAAGTCTGCAAGATTTATTTTCACAGAATTCACAGAATGACTATTTTTAAAGTAACTTTTGCTGTTTCTAATATTATACCTATTCATTTCCAGGGTTACCTTCCAAAGTAAAGAGTAACTCAAAGTACTTTCTTCATATACTAGTTTTTTGTAAAATAGACCTGTATTTTTTTAATATTATGGAAATAAGAAACAGACCATGTAGCTATTAATTCTACAGTTTAGCAAGGGAAAGATTAATGGAAATGGTAGACCAGATGTAAAATCTTTTTGTTTATGGACTGTTTTATCAAAGTTATTGCTGATGATTTAAATGCGTTTTCTTCAGCATGAAGAATTTAAATTAAAAAGTAATGAGAAGTGCAATATACAACTTGAAGACTATAATGTTCTTGTTAATTGCAAAATTAAAGTCAATCTATTAGCTTAGTTTTCCTTAAATTTTGCAATATTCCATCTTCAAATTAAAGTAGGTTCTACAACAAAGAAATCAACAAAACCAAGTCGTATTCCTTAAAGAATCACACAAAAATTCTTCCCAAATCCTGAAATCAGGCTCATAACACAGGGTGAAAATGTACTGGAAAGGCATGACAGCATGAATTAACCTGATGCAATCCTATCAACTAATCCTTGGTGTTGTCACTGTGTGATAGGATTTACTGATTTCAGTGTCTCAAGTAGCGGATCTCTCCAAAGCTATGTTATTGAAATCTTTGTCTATGGAGTGCCAGAAAGAATAAGATTTTTGGCTTGAAATGAGCAGCATCTTTTTTGTTCATAAAGATAAAGATTTAGTGGATTATATACCACCTCAGCAGCAAGGCTGTGTGTATTTCTGTGCACTTTCATAGTGACACATTCATGGATCTGCTCTGGTGCTTTCCTTACTTGAAACTCCTTGTGCACACAAGGCAAGGCTGGAAGTAAAATACCAGTTTGCTGAATTAATTTAGAAATGCCTCTCAGATCTGTCACTATTCCTCTCTTTAATCAAAAGACAGTTTGAATAGCAGTAGTACATTGCACTCAAATTAATATCCACTTCATAATGTCCTAGCATTTTGCGTGCAAACTTTGGCTAAGCACATAAGCAATAATCAATCTGAGACATGCCAGGAGGTTTTCTCTGTGGCTGTTGAAGTGTTTCAACATGAGATGAGCAGTGCCACTCTCATTGAAAGAAACAACCCCAGTTACTCAAACCTAAGTGCTGTGAAGGAGCCAAAGGGCATCAAACCAAGAAGCAGACAAGGTTTCCTTTAGGAATGAACATTCCTAGGTGGCATAGCCTGCTGGATTAGGAATGATTAATACTCCCAGGCAGGAGATGGGCAAGCCCAGGCACTCTGGGGTGTATCACTCTTGTTGGACATGTACAAGCTGATGACACAAGTAGATACAGCATGCTTAGAAAGTATCACATTTATTGTGTATGTTATGTACCATTAATTTGAATTGTACACCCTGGAAAAGGTAAGGTTCACCATGTCCTTGAAATGGGTTAATGAAAAAAACATACATGAACCCCACAGTAGACTGCAGTGGACAGGCCTAGGAGTTCCTGATGGTCTGTGGCCCATTTGTAGGTGCTGCAGAGCATCTGCAAGTCCTGGACAAATAGTGAGACTTCCTAGATTCTCACTGGATGAGAGAACACACACAGGGCAAAGGGAAGGAGCCATGGCACAAGACTGTCTACTTTTCAGGCAGGAGAGGGGGGCCAACATGGCTGTGCCAGACCTCTTATTATAAGGTACTTTTTGTGTATCAAAGATTGCACTGCAGTTTAGAGATGTCTAAGCTAGCTGTGGTAGTAGTGGCACAAGACAGGCTGTCTGCATTTGCAAGTACTGCAGCCTGACAGAAGCGAATCTGCAGAGCAAATGGTGCTGAAGTCTACAATGTACTCATTTCATGTTGAATTAGTTTTAATTCAGATTAGCTCTCTTTCAATCCCAGTTGGCTGAGTCTGGCTTCAGTCCACTGAGTCTGCTCCTGGAGGAGTTCTTTGAGGTTAGTTCAAACTGGATCCAGTTTGCATGGTACAGGATCCCTTCATGATAAGAAAAGAGCACCATAAGGGGAGACAATCAGGAGATTCACTTCAGCTGTGTACTCCTCATCCAGACTAGAGCACTAAAGTATCTGTCCCAGAGAGGTCAGCATGAACTGATTTAGCCAGCCAAGCAGCTGGATTTGCTGGTCTATGCAGATGTCCATGCTGGCACAGCAGAACTGCTGGTGGTGTCTGAGCTTGCTAGCTCAGTTCACTCCACAGCACAGTGCAGGATTTGGTCAAGATCAAGAATGATTTCAGCAACGTAAAGAATCCAAAGATTGGGAGAGAGACAAAAGTTTTAGAGCTGCTCTCTTACTGTGTGCTGGTATTGAATGTTGCTGACAAAAACTGATGTGCAAAAACCTTAGGCTGATGGTTTCAAGAGTAGTATTTGTCTTGGTGTCATCATTTTGAGTTACAAGGCAAAAGAACATAAGGAAGACAAACTGAGAAGTTTATTTTTAAAGATTTTGGCACAAAAGGCTTGCCTGGGCCCACGCAAGAGGTCATAGGCAGAAACATACACAGTCATCTAGGAGGCAATGATCCAGGATTTTGAAATCATGCAGGGAGACCTAGAGTAGTAAAGAGCATTTATACCTTTAGTAAAATAGAATTTGCTATTCACGGTAGCCAGGCTTATTAATATTGTTGTCTGGGTAAAATCAGGCTTCAAAATTTGTAACTGAAATTGCTGAAGATTGCTCCACTTTACATTTTAAATTGCCTTTTTTTTCCATAGTTTGGATAAAGTAATTTATTTCTAGAAAAACATAGAAACCTATTTATATTTAAAAAATATTTAAATAACGAAATGTTAATGGAAGCAAATGTCCAAAGAGAGAAGACAATGCAGATACAGCTGAAATCAAAAACACTATACTAAGATCTCCACCATTTGCAAAGCTTCAGAAAAAAAGTAAGTTACAATCAGAGAACAAATGTCATGGACCTTCATCAATGATTTTTATACAGGTGATATTGAAAGCAAAAGCATTGACATTATTGACATACAGCCATATGGGAAATCACAAAAGCTATTGCAGAAACATATTTGTCAGTGCAATATCTTCTGAGTTACACAGATGCAGTTGTGTGGCACACCCTGCTGTAAAGAGCTCTGGAGTCTGGAAAATGGCAGACAAATTTAACAACAAGTTTTTGGGATGGTGGCAGAATCCCATGTCACAGTTCACTGAAGTTACAAAACACACATTGACCATCTTGTCTGCTGAAATGTATTTATCCATTTCCATACACAGCAGGCAAACATACTGCTGTCTATTCACATTTCTAAATGGTATTTGTTTATTTATTGCTGTTCTTTACAGCAGACAGAAATTAATGTCATCTTTGCATGTAGAGGTTTAGATTATAATCTCTGAAGGAATTTTTTTTTTAACCCAGATTTTGTGCTATTTCTCTTAATCATCCATATATAGATGTGCTTGAACTGTTCTGGCTCAGGTAAGGTTTTTCTGTGACTTGCACAGAATGGTTGAATCAGCTTTTAAACGCAATAATTTAATTTGTTCCCGCAATTCATCTTAGGTAGCCTTGGTAGCCTTCAGATTTGAACAAAACAACATGACTCAGGATATTTGAAATAATCACTGTGATGAAATACTAGGTGAGAGGAATGCAGCCTGCTGCCCTGCAGATGAATTCTGCCAAGCAGCTAACAAATCCCAACCAGTCCGAGTATCTTGCAATCTCAAATATTCTGCCAAAACTAAAGAACAGAGGAGATGCGTAGCCCTAAAACACAATATTCCATGATAGTAACAGGCATTGAGTTTGCAGGGCCTTGGGAACTGAGGCTTGCCAGGTTTGATATTTTCAAACTTTTCTTGACCTCCCTCAATTTTGTTTTACATGGCTTATCTCTAAGGATAAGAGCAGCTTTTCTAATTGAAATGAGAATTAATTTTGTTGTAATATGGAGCTGCAGACCAGTGAAAAAAGAGTCAGAGGTAAAAGCATGTTAGCAAACATGTAGAACAGAATTAGGCAGATCCTAGAGGGAAGAAGAAGAAAAAGTTATTAACATGAACATCATAGTCCCTGAAATGACCAATTCCAGATGCTACAGCTCACCATAAAATCACAAACCACCACCACCAGAATGAAAGCACCAACTCTGGGACATAGCAGAGCAGGGGAAAAGTGAGGATAACATCAAGAAAAGGAGTAAAAACTGGAAAGTATATATAAGGTTTAACTGTAATGTTATTAATACTGATTTTTTTTTCTCTGTTTAGACATCTTTCTTTTTCTGCTATAATTACATCTGCTCTAGTAATGATTCTTATATTAGATTCTTAAGATTCAGTTATAATAATTACAAATTCTTGGGTTTATTTATATATATATGAGGCGTGTGTCCTCTTTGCCCATAAACAAGTGTAACAATAGGCAGACATCTTAATTAAAAAAAATGTTTCTATGTGCTTTCTGGGATAAACTTTCAAAGGACCACTAAAAAGGAACATAATTTATACATGTATTTTTGTATTCAACTGTTCTGACAAATTATTGTACCTAAATATGAAAACAGAAAAGTCACAGGAGACCATGTGCAACTGAAAATAGGTGCAATTTCAGATTTTGTGTGAAAAGCACTTTAAATTTTTTTCCCCATCACCCAAAATAAATACAGACCCAAAAAAACTATATTGCTTTCATCTCCTTTTTTGTTGTTCATCGAAAGAATTCTTTGGATTTTTTTGGTCATGAAATGTAATATTTGGGCTGATGAAAATGAAAAGTTTGGCATGTTATTCACAGTAGATTGAACAAACACAGGGATTTTCCAAGGGTGAGGTAGGGAGTGTGTACAGATCAGTAATATTTTCCTCTCTCAGTAGGCAATCATCACCGTGCAAGTGGATCAGAGCAAGGATGACTCTCAACTATACAATCTGCTGATTTTATTCAGTATTTTTAAGTTTAAGAAGAAATGTGAGTGATCATCCAGGATTGTATGATCTCAGTAATTAAGGTTCACACCAGGCCATGAATTCTGAGATGAGCTGGTGCTATTAGCAGCTTTCATCTGCTTGCCTCCCGTTTGTTTTACTGTATGCACAGATGCACAGATGAACATTGCCTCAGGAAAAAGATCTGCAGAAACCCCTTCACTTGCAGATTTGTAGAATAAGCTATTTGGATCTCAGCACAAGTATTTTCTCTCAATGCACACGCATAATTTTCTCGTGAATGGGATTTATGTGTGCACATCAAAAGAGGAAAATCCCTAAGGGCTCAGTTTAAACCAACAATAGCAAAGAAATTCAGGAATCTCTCACCAGAGCATGCCCTGCTTTGCCTACTTTATATCACGAAAACTTTGAATGAAATCTGTGGCAGCCAGGCAAAACAGGACATGAATTGGCTTTATGGCTGCTTTTAAAGGCATACAATTAAGCCCTTAAGTATTTACTGGCTTCCTAGTGAGAGCACATCAGCTGTGGGAGATAGTGTTGGTGATAGCTGGATGCAGGCAAGGTGAAGGAACGCTGACCCCCACCAGAGGTTTGGGTGGCAGCACTGTGGCTGTACTCACAACAGCACCTCTTAACAGGTTTTGCTTAGATATGAAGGGAAGAGGCTGCGAAATACAAAAGTGGTGCTATGCAGGTGGCACTAGCACCGTGATGAGGATAGGGCTGGGGTGAGGGTGCTCGGGGTTTGGACCATTTCAGTGCTATTCCTGAGCTGCAGAGGCCTGATCCATAGGTCTAAACCAGAGGCTGAGTGGTGTGAGTCCCCTGCCCGGGGGGCTGGCTTCTCAGGATGCTGCTGGAACAGTGGCCCATTTGAAATAATACTGATACTACTACTATTACTAATAACAACAACAGCAATAGCACAATAATAACTATGCAACCAAAATAACAATGAAATACAATTTTCTGCAATTACATAAAATTGTATGCTGATATAATGTGTTAGCATGTGTTCGAATACAATTGATTCTATTATAATCTAATATAATCTTTTCTGCTACATAATATTAATAAGAAAATCATTATTATTATTATTATTATTA